>JASVEL010013042.1:0-122226 GCA_032618575.1 Nicotiana noctiflora
GTATATGAATGAAATCATATTCATTCACGGTCAATTACTAAATAACAACCACGATATATAAACGGAAGGTCCTATGACTACAATCGTATTAGTTAAATGGACTTATGTGGTTGTCGTAGGCCGATGCGTCCTGCTACAATCGTATTACATTACTCTCAATCTGTTATGACTACAATTGTATTAGTCCAATGTACTTATGTGGTTGTGGTAGGCCGATGCATCCTAGTATATGAATGAAATCATATTCATTCACGGTCAATTACTAAATAACAACCACGATATATAAACGGGAGGTCCTATTACTAAAATCATATTAGTCAAATGGACTTATGTGGTTGTCGTAGGCCGATGCGTCCTACTACAATCGTATTACATTACTCCGAATCTGTTATGACTACAATCGTATTAGTCAAATCGACTTATGTGGTTGTCGTAGGCCGATGCATCCTAGTATATGAATGAAATCATATTCATTCTCGATCAATTACTAAATAACAACCACGATATATAAACGGAAGGTCCTATTACTACAATCGTAGTAGTCAAATGGACTTATGTGATTGTCGTGGGCCGATGCGTCATAGTATATGAATGAAATCATATTCATTCACGGTCAATTACAAAATCACAACCTTGATATATAAACGGAAGTTCGTATGACTACAATCGTTTTAGTCCAATGGACTTATGTGGTTGTCGTAGGCCGATGCGTCCTAGTATATGGATGAAATAATATTCATAGATGGTCAATTACTAAATAACAACCACGATATATAAACGGAAGGTCCTATTACAACAATCGTATTAGTCAAATGGACGTATGTGGTTGTCGTAGGCCGATGCGTCCTACTACAATCGTATTACATTACTCCCAATCTGTCATGAGTACAATCGTATTAGTCAAATGGACTTATTTGGTTGTCGTAGGACGATGCGTCCTACTACAATCGTATTACATTACTCCGAATTTGTTATGACTACAATCATATTAGTCAAATGGACATATGTGGTTGTCGTAGGCAGATGCGTCGTAGTATGTGGTTGTCGTAGGTCGATGCATCCTACTACAATCGTATTACATTACTCCGAATCTGTTATGACTAGAATCGTATTAGTGAAATGGACTTATGTGGTTGTCGTAGGCCGATGCGTCCTACTACAATCGTATTACATTACTCCCAGTCTGTCATGACTACAATCGTATTAGTCAAATGGACTTATTTGGTTGTCGTAGGACGATGCGTCCTACTACAATCGTATTACATTACTCCCAATTTGTTATGACTACAATCATATTAGTCAAATGGACTTATGTGGTTGTCTTAGGCCGATGCGTCGTAGTATGTGGTTGTCGTAGGCCGATGCGTTGTTGTATGTGGTTGTCGTAGGCCGATGCGTCCTACTACAATCGTATTACATTACTCCCAATCTGTTATGACTAGAATCGTATTAGTGAAATGGACATATGTGGTTGTCGTAGGCCGATGCGTCCTACTACAATCGTATTACATTACTCCCAATCTGTTATGACTACATCCGTATAAGTTAAATGGACTTATATGGTTGTCGTAGGCCGATGCGTCCTAGTATATGAATGAAATCATATTCATTCACGGTCAATTACTAAATAACAACCACGATATATAAACGGAAGGTCCTATGACTACAATCGTATTAGTTAAATGGACTTATGTGGTTGTCGTAGGCCGATGCGTCCTGCTACAATCGTATTACATTACTCTCAATCTGTTATGACTACAATTGTATTAGTCCAATGTACTTATGTGGTTGTGGTAGGCCGATGCATCCTAGTATATGAATGAAATCATATTCATTCACGGTCAATTACTAAATAACAACCACGATATATAAACGGGAGGTCCTATTACTAAAATCATATTAGTCAAATGGACTTATGTGGTTGTCGTAGGCCGATGCGTCCTACTACAATCGTATTACATTACTCCGAATCTGTTATGACTACAATCGTATTAGTCAAATCGACTTATGTGGTTGTCGTAGGCCGATGCATCCTAGTATATGAATGAAATCATATTCATTCTCGATCAATTACTAAATAACAACCACGATATATAAACGGAAGGTCCTATTACTACAATCGTATTAGTCAAATGGACTTATGTGATTGTCGTGGGCCGATGCGTCATAGTATATGAATGAAATCATATTCATTCACGGTCAATTACAAAATCACAACCTTGATATATAAACGGAAGTTCGTATGACTACAATCGTTTTAGTCCAATGGACTTATGTGGTTGTCGTAGGCCGATGCGTCCTAGTATATGGATGAAATAATATTCATAGATGGTCAATTACTAAATAACAACCACGATATATAAACGGAAGGTCCTATTACAACAATCGTATTAGTCAAATGGACGTATGTGGTTGTCGTAGGCCGATGCGTCCTACTACAATCGTATTACATTACTCCCAATCTGTCATGACTACAATCGTATTAGTCAAATGGACTTATTTGGTTGTCGTAGGACGATGCGTCCTACTACAATCGTATTACATTACTCCGAATTTGTTATGACTACAATCATATTAGTCAAATGGACATATGTGGTTGTCGTAGGCAGATGCGTCGTAGTATGTGGTTGTCGTAGGCCGATGCATCCTACTACAATCGTATTACATTACTCCGAATCTGTTATGACTAGAATCGTATTAGTGAAATGGACTTATGTGGTTGTCGTAGGCCGATGCGTCCTACTACAATCGTATTACATTACTCCCAATCTGTCATGACTACAATCGTATTAGTCAAATGGACTTATTTGGTTGTCGTAGGACGATGCGTCCTACTACAATCGTATTACATTACTCCCAATTTGTTATGACTACAATCATATTAGTCAAATGGACTTATGTGGTTGTCGTAGGCCGATGCGTCGTAGTATGTGGTTGTCGTAGGCCGATGCGTTGTAGTATGTGGTTGTCGTAGGCCGATGCGTCCTACTACAATCGTATTACATTACTCCCAATCTGTTATGACTAGAATCGTGTTAGTGAAATGGACATATGTGGTTGTCGTAGGCCGATGCGTCCTACTACAATCGTATTACATTACTCCCAATCTGTTATGACTACATCCGTATTAGTTAAATGGACTTATATGGTTGTCGTAGGCCGATGCGTCCTAGTATATGAATGAAATCATATTCATTCACGGTCAATTACTAAATAACAACCACGATATATAAACGGAAGGTCCTATGACTACAATCGTATTAGTTAAATGGACTTATGTGGTTGTCGTAGGCCGATGCGTCCTGCTACAATCGTATTACATTACTCTCAATCTGTTATGACTACAATTGTATTAGTCCAATGTACTTATGTGGTTGTGGTAGGCCGATGCATCCTAGTATATGAATGAAATCATATTCATTCACGGTCAATTACTAAATAACAACCACGATATATAAACGGGAGGTCCTATTACTAAAATCATATTAGTCAAATGGACTTATGTGGTTGTCGTAGGCCGATGCGTCCTACTACAATCGTATTACATTACTCCGAATCTGTTATGACTACAATCGTATTAGTCAAATCGACTTATGTGGTTGTCGTAGGCCGATGCATCCTAGTATATGAATGAAATCATATTCATTCTCGATCAATTACTAAATAACAACCACGATATATAAACGGAAGGTCCTATTACTACAATCGTATTAGTCAAATGGACTTATGTGATTGTCGTGGGCCGATGCGTCATAGTATATGAATGAAATCATATTCATTCACGGTCAATTACAAAATAACAACCTTGATATATAAACGGAAGTTCGTATGACAACAATCGTTTTAGTCCAATGGACTTATGTGGTTGTCGTAGGCCGATGCGTCCTAGTATATGAATGAAATAATATTCATAGATGACCATTACTAAATAACAACCACGATATATAAACGGAAGGTCCTATTACAACAATCGTATTAGTCAAATGGACGTATGTGGTTGTCGTAGGCCGATGCGTCCTACTACAATCGTATTACATTACTCCCAATCTGTCATGACTACAATCGTATTAGTCAAATGGACTTATTTGGTTGTCGTAGGACGATGCCTCCTACTACAATCGTATTACATTACTCCGAATTCGTTATGACTACAATCATATTAGTCAAATGGACTTATGTGGTTGTCGTAGGCCGATGCGTCATAGTATGTGGTTGTCGTAGGCCGATGCGTCCTACTACAATCGTATTACATTACTCCCAATCTGTTATGACTAGAATCGTATTAGTGAAATTGACTTATGTGGTTGTCGTAGGCCGATGCATCCTACTACAATCGTATTACATTACTCCAAATCTGTTATGACTACAATCGTATTAGTCAAATGGACTTATGTGGTTGTCGTAGGCCGATGCGTCCTAGTATATGAATGAAATCATATTCATTCACGCTCAATTACAAAATAACAACCACGATATATAAACGGATGGTCCTGTGACTACAATCGTATTAGTCCAATGGACTTATGTGGTTGTCGTAGGACGATGCGTCCTAGTATATGAATGAAATAATATTCATAGATGGTCAATTACTAAATAACAACAACGATATATTAACGGAAGGTTCTATTACTACAATCGTAATAGTCAAATGGACTTATGTGGTTGTCGTAGGCCGATGCGTCCTACTACAATCGTATTACATTACTCCCAATCTGTCATGACTACAATCGTATTAGTCAAATGGACTTATTTGGTTGTCGTAGGACGATGCGTCCTACTACAATCGTATTACATTACTCCCAATTTGTTATGACTACAATCATATTAGTCAAATGGACTTATGTGGTTGTCGTAGGCCGATGCGTCGTAGTATGTGGTTGTCGTAGGCCGATGCGTCCTACTACAATCGTATTACATTACTCCGAATCTGTTATGACTAGAATCGTATTAGTGAAATGGACTTATGTGGTTGTCGTAGGCCGATACGTCCTACTACAATCGTATTACATTACTCCCAATCTGTTATGACTAGAATCGTATTAGTGAAATGGACATATGTGGTTGTCGTAGGCCGATGCGTCCTACTACAATCGTATTACATTACTCCCAATCTGTTATGACTACATTCGTATTAGTAAAATGGTATATGGTTGTCGTAGGCCGATGCGTCCTAGTATATGAATGAAATCATATTCATTCACGGTCAATTACTAAATAACAACCACGATATATAAACGGAAGGTCCTATGACTACAATCGTATTAGTCAAATGGACTTATGTGGTTGTCGTAGGCCTATGCGTCCTGCTACAATCGTATTACATTACTCTCAATCTGTTATGACTACAATTGTATTAGTCCAATGTACTTATGTGGTTGTGGTAGGCCGATGCATCCTAGTATATGGATGAAATCATATTCATTCACGGTCAATTACTAAATAAGAACCACGATATATAAACGGGAGGTCCTATTACTAAAATCATATTAGTAAAATGGACTTATGTGGTTGTCGTAGGCCGATGCGTCCTTCTACAATCGTATTACATTACTCCGAATCTGTTATGACTACAATCGTATTAGTCAAATCGACTTATGTGGTTGTCGTAGGCCGATGCATCCTAGTATATGAATGAAATCATATTCATACTCGATCAATTACTAAATAACAACCACGATATATAAACGGAAGGTCCTATTACTACAATCGTATTAGTCAAATGGACTTATGTGATTGTCGTGGGCCGATGCGTCATAGTATATGAATGAAATCATATTCATTCACGGTCAATTATAAAATAACAACCTTGATATATAAACAGAAGTTCGTATGACTACAATCGTTTTAGTCCAATGGACTTATGTGGTTGTCGTAGGCCGATGCGTCCTAGTATATAGATGAAATAATATTCATAGATGGTCAATTACTAAATAACAACCACGATATATAAACGGAAGGTCCTATTACAACAATCGTATTAGTCAAATGGACGTATGTGGTTGTCGTAGGCCGATGCGTCCTACTACAATCGTATTACATTACTCCCAATCTGTCATGACTACAATCGTATTAGTCAGATGGACTTATTTGGTTGTCGTAGGACGATGCGTCCTACTACAATCGTATTACATTACTCCGAATTTGTTATGACTACAATCATATTAGTCAAATGGACTTATGTGGTTGTCGTAGGCCGATGCGTCGTAGTATGTGGTTGTCGTAGGCCGATGTGTCCTACTACAATCGTATTACATTACTCCGAATCTGTTATGACTAGAATCGTATTAGTGAAATGGACTTATGTGGTTGTCGTAGGCCGATGCGTCCTACTACAATCGTATTACATTACTCCCAATCTGTCATGACTACAATCGTATTAGTCAAATGGACTTATTTGGTTGTCGTAGGACGATGCGTCCTACTACAATCGTATTACATTACTCCCAATTTGTTATGACTACAATCATATTAGTCAAATGGACTTATGTGGTTGTCGTAGGCCGATGCGTCGTAGTATGTGGTTGTCGTAGGCCGATGCGTCGTAGTATGTGGTTGTCGTAGGCCGATGCGTCGTAGTATGTGGTTGTCGTAGGCCGATGCGTCCTACTACAAACGTATTACATTACTCCCAATCTGTTATGACTAGAATCGTATTAGTGAAATGGACATATGTGGTTGTCGTAGGCCGATGCGTCCTACTACAATCGTATTACATTACTCCCAATCTGTTATGACTACATCCATATTAGTTAAATGGACTTATATGGTTGTCGTAGGCCGATGCGTCCTAGTATATGAATGAAATCATATTCATTCACGGTCAATTACTAAATAACAACCACGATATATAAACGGAAGGTCCTATGACTACAATCGTATTAGTTAAATGGACTTATGTGGTTGTCGTAGGCCGATGCGTCCTGCTACAATCGTATTACATTACTCTCAATCTGTTATGACTACAATTGTATTAGTCCAATGTACTTATGTGGTTGTGGTAGGCCGATGCATCCTAGTATATGAATGAAATCATATTCATTCACGGTCAATTACTAAATAACAACCACGATATATAAACGGAAGGTCCTATGACTACAATCGTATTAGTCAAATGGACTTATGTGGTTGTCGTAGGCCTATGCGTCCTGCTACAATCGTATTACATTACTCTCAATCTGTTATGACTACAATTGTATTAGTCCAATGTACTTATGTGGTTGTGGTAGGCCGATGCATCCTAGTATATGGATGAAATCATATTCATTCACGGTCAATTACTAAATAAGAACCACGATATATAAACGGGAGGTCCTATTACTAAAATCATATTAGTAAAATGGACTTATGTGGTTGTCGTAGGCCGATGCGTCCTTCTACAATCGTATTACATTACTCCGAATCTGTTATGACTACAATCGTATTAGTCAAATCGACTTATGTGGTTGTCGTAGGCCGATGCATCCTAGTATATGAATGAAATCATATTCATACTCGATCAATTACTAAATAACAACCACGATATATAAACGGAAGGTCCTATTACTACAATCGTATTAGTCAAATGGACTTATGTGATTGTCGTGGGCCGATGCGTCATAGTATATGAATGAAATCATATTCATTCACGGTCAATTATAAAATAACAACCTTGATATATAAACAGAAGTTCGTATGACTACAATCGTTTTAGTCCAATGGACTTATGTGGTTGTCGTAGGCCGATGCGTCCTAGTATATAGATGAAATAATATTCATAGATGGTCAATTACTAAATAACAACCACGATATATAAACGGAAGGTCCTATTACAACAATCGTATTAGTCAAATGGACGTATGTGGTTGTCGTAGGCCGATGCGTCCTACTACAATCGTATTACATTACTCCCAATCTGTCATGACTACAATCGTATTAGTCAGATGGACTTATTTGGTTGTCGTAGGACGATGCGTCCTACTACAATCGTATTACATTACTCCCAATTTGTTATGACTACAATCATATTAGTCAAATGGACTTATGTGGTTGTCGTAGGCCGATGCGTCGTAGTATGTGGTTGTCGTAGGCCGATGTGTCCTACTACAATCGTATTACATTACTCCGAATCTGTTATGACTAGAATCGTATTAGTGAAATGGACTTATGTGGTTGTCGTAGGCCGATGCGTCCTACTACAATCGTATTACATTACTCCCAATCTGTCATGACTACAATCGTATTAGTCAAATGGACTTATTTGGTTGTCGTAGGACGATGCGTCCTACTACAATCGTATTACATTACTCCCAATTTGTTATGACTACAATCATATTAGTCAAATGGACTTATGTGGTTGTCGTAGGCCGATGCGTCGTAGTATGTGGTTGTCGTAGGCCGATGCGTCGTAGTATGTGGTTGTCGTAGGCCGATGCGTCCTACTACAAACGTATTACATTACTCCCAATCTGTTATGACTAGAATCGTATTAGTGAAATGGACATATGTGGTTGTCGTAGGCCGATGCGTCCTACTACAATCGTATTACATTACTCCCAATCTGTTATGACTACATCCATATTAGTTAAATGGACTTATATGGTTGTCGTAGGCCGATGCGTCCTAGTATATGAATGAAATCATATTCATTCACGGTCAATTACTAAATAACAACCACGATATATAAACGGAAGGTCCTATGACTACAATCGTATTAGTTAAATGGACTTATGTGGTTGTCGTAGGCCGATGCGTCCTGCTACAATCGTATTACATTACTCTCAATCTGTTATGACTACAATTGTATTAGTCCAATGTACTTATGTGGTTGTGGTAGGCCGATGCATCCTAGTATATGAATGAAATCATATTCATTCACGGTCAATTACTAAATAACAACCACGATATATAAACGGGAGGTCCTATTACTAAAATCATATTAGTCAAATGGACTTATGTGGTTGTCGTAGGCCGATGCGTCCTACTACAATCGTATTACATTACTCCCAATCTGTTATGACTACAATCGTGTTAGTCAAATGGACTTATGTGGTTGTCGTAGGCCGATGCGTCCTAGTATGTGGTTGCCGTAGGCCGATGCGTCCTACTACAATCGTATTACATTACTCCCAATCTGTTATGACTACAATCGTATAAGTCAATTGGACTTATGTGGTTGTAGTAGGCTGATGCGTCCTACTACAATCGTATTACATTACTCCCAATCTGTTATGACTACAATCGTGTTAGTCAAATGGACTTATGTGGTTGTCGTAGGCCGATGCGTCCTACTACAATCGTATTACATTACTCCCAGTCTGTTATGACTACAATCGTATTAGTCAATTGGACTTATGTGGTTGTCGTAGGCCGATGCGTCCTACTACAATCGTATTACATTACTCCCAATCTGTTATGACTACAATCGTATTAGTCAAATGGACTTATATGGTTGTCGTAGGCCGATGCGTCCTACTACAATCGTATTACATTATTCCCAATATGTTATGACTACAATCGTATTAGTCGAATGGACTTATGTGGTTGTCGTAGGCCGATGCATCCTACTACAATCGTATTACATTACTCCCAATTTGTTATGATTACAATCTTATTAGTCAAATGGACTTATGTGGTTGTCATAGGCCGATGCGTCCAACTACAATCGTATTACATTACTCCCAATCTGTTATGACTACAATCGTATTAGTAAAATGGACTTATGTGGTTGTCGTAGGCCGATGCGTCCTACTACAATCATATTACATTACTCCCAATCTGTTATGACTACAATCGTATTAGTCAAATGGACTAATGTGGTTGTCGTAGGTCGATGCGTCCTACTACAATCGTATTACATTACTCCCAATCTGTTATGACTACAATCGTGTTAGTCAAATGGACTTATGTGGTTGTCGTAGGCCGATGCGTCCTACTACAATCGTATTACTTTACTCCCAATCTGTTATGACTACAATCGTATTAGTCAATTGGACTTATGTGGTTGTAGTAGGCTGATGCGTCCTACTACAATCGTATTACATTACATCCAATCTGTTATGACTACAATCGTGTTAGTCAAATGGACTTATGTGGTTGTCGTAGGCCGATGCGTCCTAGTATGTGGTTGTCGTAGGCCGATGCGTCCTACTACAATCGTATTACATTACTCCCAGTCTGTTATGACTACAATCGTATTAGTCAATTGGACTTATGTGGTTGTCGTAGGCCGATGCGTCCTACTACAATCGTATTACATTACTCCCAATTTGTTATGATTACAATCTTATTAGTCAAATGGACTTATGTGGTTGTCATAGTCCGATGCGTCCAACTACAATCGTATTACATTACTCCCAATCTGTTATGACTACAATCGTATTAGTAAAATGGACTTATGTGGTTGTCGTAGGCCGATGCGTCCTACTACAATCGTATTACATTACTCCCAATCTGTTATGACTACAATCGTATTAGTCAATTGGACTTATGTGGTTGTCGTAGGCCGATGCGTCCTACTACAATCGTATTACATTACTCCCAATCTGTTATGACTACAATCGTATTAGTCAAATGGACTAATGTGGTTGTCGTAGGCCGATGCGTCCTAGTATATGAATGAAATCATATTCATTCACGGTCAATTACTAAATAATAACCATGATATATAAACGGAATGTCCTATGACTACAATCGTATTAGTCAAATGGACTTATGTGGTTGTCGTAGGCCGATGTGTCCTGCTACAATCGTATTACATTACTCCCAATCTGTTATGACTACAATTGTATTAGTCCAATGTACTTATGTGGTTGTAGTAGGCCGATGCATCCTAGTATATGAATGAAATCATATTCATTCACGGTCAATTACTAAATAACAACCACGATATATAAACGGGAGGTCCTATTACAAAAATCATATTAGTCAAATGGACTTATGTGGTTGTCGTAGGCCGATGCGTCCTACTTCAATCGTATTACATTACTCCGAATCTGTTATGACTACAATCGTATTAGTCAAATCGACTTATGTGGTTGTCGTAGGCCGATGCATCCTAGTATATGAATGAAATCATATTCATTCTCGATCAATTACTAAATAACAACCACGATATATAAACGGAAGGTCCTATTACTACAATCGTATTAGTCAAATGGACTTATGTGATTGTCGTGGGCCGATGCGTCATAGTATATGAATGAAATCATATTCATTCACGGTCAATTACAAAATAACAACCTTGATATATAAACGGAAGTTCGTATGACAACAATCGTTTTAGTCCAATGGACTTATGTGGTTGTCGTAGGCCGATGCGTCCTAGTATATGAATGAAATAATATTCATAGATGACCATTACTAAATAACAACCACGATATATAAACGGAAGGTCCTATTACAACAATCGTATTAGTCAAATGGACGTATGTGGTTGTCGTAGGCCGATGCGTCCTACCACAATCGTATTACATTACTCCCAATCTGTCATGACTACAATCTTATTAGTCAAATGGACTTGGTTGTCGTAGGACGATGCGTCCTACTACAATCGTATTACATTACTCCGAATTTGTTATGACTACAATCATATTAGTCAAATGGACTTATGTGGTTGTCGTAGGCCGATGCGTCGTAGTATGTGGTTGTCGTAGGCCGATGCGTCCTACTACAATCGTATTACATTACTCCCAATCTGTTATGACTAGAATCGTATTAGTGAAATGGACTTATGTGGTTGTCGTAGGCCGATGCGTCCTACTACAATCGTATTACATTACTCCCAATCTGTTATGACTACATCCGTATTAGTAAAATGGACTTATGTGGTTGTCGTAGGCCGATGCGCCCTAGTATATGAATGAAATCATATTCATTCACGCTCAATTACAAAATAACAACCACGATATATAAACGGATGGTCCTGTGACTACAATTGTATTAGTCCAATGGACTTATGTGGTTGTCATAGGCCGATGCGTCCTAGTATATGAATGAAATAATATTCATAGATGGTCAATTACTAAATAACAACAACGATATATTAACGGAAGGTTCTATTACTACAATCGTAATAGTCAAATGGACTTATGTGGTTGTCGTAGGCCGATGCGTCCTACTACAATCGTATTACATTACTCCCAATCTGTCATGACTACAATCGTATTAGTCAAATGGACTTATTTGGTTGTCGTAGGACGATGCGTCCTACTACAATCGTATTACATTACTCCCAATTTGTTATGACTACAATCATATTAGTCAAATGGACTTATGTAGTTGTGGTAGGCCGATGCGTCGTAGTATGTGGTTGTCGTAGGCCGATGCGTCCTACTACAATCGTATTACATTACTCCCAATCTGTTATGACTAGAATCGTATTAGTGAAATGGACTTATGTGGTTGTCGTAGGCCGATGCGTCCTACTACAATCGTATTACATTACTCCCAATCTGTTATGACTACATCCGTATTAGTAAAATGGACTTATATGGTTGTCGTAGGCCGATACGTCCTAGTATATGAATGAAATCATATTCATTCACGGTCAATTACTAAATAACAACCACGATATATAAACGGAAGGTCCTATGACTACAATCGTATTAGTCAAATCTACTTATGTGGTTGTCCTAGGCCGATGCGTCCTACTACAATCGTATTATATTACTCCCAATCTGTTATGACTACAATCGTAATAGTCAAATGGACTTAATAGGTTGTCGTACCCCGGTGCGTCCTACTACAATCGTATTACATTACTCCCAATCTGTTATGACTACATCCGTATTAGTAAAATGGACTTATATGGTTGTCGAAGGCCGATGCGTCCTAGTATATGAATGAAATCATATTCATTCACGGTCAATTACTAAATAACAACCACGATATATAAACGGAAGGTCCTAAGACTACAATCGTATTAGTCAAATGGACTTATGTGGTTGTCGTAGGCCGATGGTCCTACTACAATCGTATTATATTACTCCCAATCTGTTATGACTACAATCGTATAAGTCAAATGGACTTATGTGGTTGTCGTAGGCCGATGCGTCCTACTACAACCGTATTACATTACTCCCAATCTGCTATGACTACAATCGTATTAGTCCAATGGACTAATGTGGTTGTCGTAGGCCAATGCGTTCTAGTATATTAATGAAATCATATTCATTCACGGTCAATTACTAAATAACAACCACGATATATAAACGGAAGGTCCTATTACTACAATCGTATTAGTCAAATGGACTTCTGTGGTTGTTGTAGGCCGATGCGTCCTACTACAATCGTATTACATTACTCCCAATTTGTTATGACTACAATCATATTAGTCAAATGGACTTATGTAGTTGTGCTAGGCCGATGCGTCGTAGTATGTGGTTGTCGTAGGCCGATGCGTCCTACTACAATCGTATTACATTACTCCCAATCTGTTATGACTAGAATCGTATTAGTGAAATGGACTTATGTGGTTGTCGTAGGCCGATGCGTCCTACTACAATCGTATTATATTACTCCCAATTTGTTATGACTACATCCGTATTAGTCGTAGGCCAATGCGTCCTAGTATATGAATGAAATCATATTCATTCACGGTCAATTACTGAATAACAACCACGATATATAAACGGAAGGTCCTATGACTACAATCGTATTAGTCAAATGGACTTATGTGGTTGTCGTAGGCCGATGCGTCCTACTACAATCGTATTATATTACTCCCAATCTGTTATGACTAAAATCGTAATAGTCAAATGGACTTAATAGGTTGTCGTACCCCGATGCGTCCTACTACAATCGTATTACATTACTCCCAATCTGTTATGACTACATCCGTATTAGTAAAATGGACTTATATGGTTGTCGTAGGCCGATGCGTCCTAGTATATGAATGAAATCATATTCATTCACGGTCAATTACTAAATAACAACCACGATATATAAACGGAAGGTCCTAAGACTACAATCGTATTAGTCAAATGGACTTATGTGGTTGTCGTAGGCCGATGCGTCCTACTACAATCGTATTATATTACTCCCAATCTGTTATGACTACAATCGTATAAGTCAAATGGACTTATGTGGTTGTCGTAGGCCGATGCGTCCTACTACAACCGTATTACATTACTCCCAATCTGCTATGACTACAATCGTATTAGTCCAATGGACTAATGTGGTTGTCGTATGCCAATGCGTCCTAGTATATTAATGAAATCATATTCATTCACGGTCAATTACTAAATAACAACCACGATATATAAACGAAAGGTCCTATTACTACAATCGTATTAGTCAAATGGACTTATGTGGTTGTCGTAGGCCGATGCGTCCTACTACAATCGTGTTACATTATTCCCAATATGTTATGACTACAAACGTATTAGTCAAATGGACTTATGTAGTTGTCGTAGGCCGATGTGTCCTACTACAATCGTATTACATTACTCCCAATCTGTTATGACTACAATCGTATTAGTCAAATGGACTTATGTGGTTGTCGTAGGCCGATGCGTCATACTACAATCGTATTACATTACTCCCAATCTGTTACGACTACAATTGTATTAGTCAAATGCACTTATGTGGTTGTCATAGGCTGATGCTTTCTGCTACAATCGTATTACGTTACTCCCAATCTGTTATGACTACAATCGTATTAGTCAAATGGACTTATGAGGGTTTCGTAGGCCGATGCGCCTTACTACAATCGTATTACATTACTCCCAATCTGTTATGACGACAATCGTCTTAGTCAAACGGACTTATGTGGTTGTAGTAGGCCGATGTGTCGTACTACAATCATATTACATTACACCCAATCTGTTATGTCTACAATCATATTACTCAAATGGACTTATGTCGTTGTCGTAGGCCGATGCGTCCTAATATATGAATGAAATCATATTCATTCACGATCAATTATTAAATAACAACCATGATATATAAACGGAAGGTCCTATGACTACAATCGTATTAGTCAAATGGACATATTTGGTTGTCGTAGGCCGATGCGTCCTGCTACAATCGTATTACATTACTCACAATCTGTTATGACTACAATTGTATTAGTCAAATGGACTTATGTGGTTGTCGTAGGCCGATACGTCCTACTACAATCGTATTACATTACTCCCAATCTGTTATGACTACAATCGTATTAGTCAAATCGACTTATGTGGTTGTCGTTAGCCGATGCATCCTAGTATATGAATAATATCATATTCATTCTCGGTCAATTACTAAATAACAACCACGATATATAAACGGAAGGTCCTATTACTACTATCGTATTAGTCAAATGGACTTATGTGATTGTCGTAGGCCGATGCGTCATAGTATATGAATGAAAGCATATTCATTCACGGTCAATTACTAAAAATAACAACCATGATATATAAACGGAAGTTCGTATGACTACAGTCGTATTAGTCCAATGGTATGTGGTTGTCGTAGGCCGATGCGTCCTACTACAATCGTATTATATTACTCCCAATCTGTTATGACTACAATCGTATAAGTCAAATGGACTTATGTGGTTGTCGTAGGCCGATGCGTCCTACTACAACCGTATTACATTACTCCCAATCTGTTATGACTACAATCGTATTAGTCCAATGGACTTATGTGGTTGTCGTAGGCCAATGCGTCCTAGTATATGAATGAAATCATATTCATTCACGGTCAATTACTAAATAACAACCACGATATATAAACGGAAGGTCCTATGACTACAATCGTATTAGTCAAATGGACTTATGTGGTTGTCGTAGGCCGATGTGTCCTACTACAATCGTATTACATTACTCCCAATCTGTTATGACTACAATCGTATTAGTCAAACGGACTTATGTGGTTGTCGTAGGCCGATGCGTCCTACTACAATCGTATTACATTATTCCCAATATGTTATGACTACAATCGTATTAGTCAAATGGACTTATGTAGTTGTCGTAGGCCGATGTGTCCTACTACAATCGTATTACATTACTCCCAATCTGTTATGACTACAATCGTATTAGTCAAATGGACTTATGTGGTTGTCGTAGGCCGATGCGTCCTACTACAATCGTATTACATTACTCCCAATCTGTTACGACTACAATTGTATTAGTCAAATGCACTTATGTGGTTGTCATAGGCTGATGCTTTCTGCTACAATCGTATTACGTTACTCCCAATCTGTTATGACTACAATCGTATTAGTCAAATGGACTTATGAGGGTTTCGTAGGCCGATGCGCCTTACTACAATCGTATTACATTACTCCCAATCTGTTATGACGACAATCGTCTTAGTCAAACGGACTTATGTGGTTGTAGTAGGCCGATGTGTCGTACTACAATCATATTACATTACACCCAATCTGTTATGACTACAATCATATTACTCAAATGGACTTATGTCGTTGTCGTAGGCCGATGCGTCCTAATATATGAATGAAATCATATTCATTCACGATCAATTATTAAATAACAACCATGATATATAAACGGAAGGTCCTATGACTACAATCGTATTAGTCAAATGGACATATTTGGTTGTCGTAGGCCGATGCGTCCTGCTACAATCGTATTACATTACTCACAATCTGTTATGACTACAATTGTATTAGTCAAATGGACTTATGTGGTTGTCGTAGGCCGATACGTCCTACTACAATCGTATTACATTACTCCCAATCTGTTATGACTACAATCGTATTAGTCAAATCGACTTATGTGGTTGTCGTTAGCCGATGCATCCTAGTATATGAATAATATCATATTCATTCTCGGTCAATTACTAAATAACAACCACGATATATAAACGGAAGGTGCTATTACTACAATCGTATTAGTCAAATGGACTTATGTGATTGTCGTAGGCCGATGCGTCATAGTATATGAATGAAATCATATTCATTCACGGTCAATTACTAAAAATAACAACCATGATATATAAACGGAAGTTCGTATGACTACAGTCGTATTAGTCCAATGGTATGTGGTTGTCGTAGGCCGATGCGTCCTACTACAATCGTATTATATTACTCCCAATCTGTTATGACTACAATCGTATAAGTCAAATGGACTTATGTGGTTGTCGTAGGCCGATGCGTCCTACTACAACCGTATTACATTACTCCCAATCTGTTATGACTACAATCGTATTAGTCCAATGGACTTATGTGGTTGTCGTAGGCCAATGCGTCCCAGTATATGAATGAAATCATATTCATTCACGGTCAATTACTAAATAACAACCACGATATATAAACGGAAGGTCCTATGACTACAATCGTATTAGTCAAATGGACTTATGTGGTTGTCGTAGGCCGATGTGTCCTACTACAATCGTATTACATTACTCCCAATCTGTTATGACTACAATCGTATTAGTCAAATGGACTTATGTGGTTGTCGTAGGCCGATGCGTCCTACTACAATCGTATTACATTATTCCCAATATGTTATGACTACAATCGTATTAGTCAAATGGACTTATGTGGTTGTCGTAGGCCGATGTGTCCTACTACAATCGTATTACATTACTCCCAATCTGTTATGACTACAATCGTATTAGTCAAATGGACTTATGTGGTTGTCGTAGGCCGATGCGTCCTACTACAATCGTATTACATTACTCCCAATCTGTTATGACTACAATCGTATTAGTCAAATGGACTTATGTGGTTGTCGTAGGCCGATGCGTCCTACTACAATCGTATTACATTACTCCCAATCTGTTATGACTACAATCGTATTAGTCAAATGGACTTATGTGGTTGTCGTAGGCCGATGCGTCCTACTACAATCGTATTACATTATTCCCAATATGTTATGACTACAATCGTATTAGTCAAATGGACTTATGTGGTTGTCGTAGGCCGATGTGTCCTACTACAATCGTATTACATTACTCCCAATCTGTTATGACTACAATCGTATTAGTCAAATGGACTTATGTGGTTGTCGTAGGCCGATGTGTCCGAGTATATGAATGAAATAATATTCATAGATGGTCAATTACTAAATAACAACCACGATATATAAACGGAAGGTCCTTTTACTACAATCGTATCAGTCAAATGGACTTATGTGGTTGTCGTAGGCCGATGCGTCCTACTACAATCGTATTATATTACTCCCAATCTGTTATGACTACAATCCTATAAGTCAAATGGACTTATGTGGTTGTCGTAGGCCGATGCGTCTTACTACAATCGTATTATATTACTCCTAATCTTCTATGACTACAATCGTATTAGTCCAATGGACTTATATGGTTGACGTAGGCCGATGCTTCCTACTACAATCGTATTACATTACTCCCAATCTGTTTTGACTAGAAACGTATTAGTCAAATGGACTTATGTGTTTGTCGTAGGCCGATGCGTCCTACTATAATCGTATTACATTACTCCCAATCTGTTATGACTACAATGGTATTAGTCAAATGGACTTATGTGGTTTTCGTAGGCCGATGCGTCCTAGTATATGAATGAAATCATATTCATTCACGGTCAATTACTAAATAACAACCACGATATGTAAATGGAAGGTCCTATGACTACAATCGTATTAGTCCAATGGACTTATGTGGTTGTCGTAGGCCGATGCGTCCTAGTATATGAATGAAATAATATTCATAGATGGTCATTTACTAAATAACAACCACGATATATAAACGGAAGGTCCTATTACTACAATCGTATTAGTCAAATGGACTTAATAGGTTGTCGTACCCCAATGCGTCCTACTACAATCGTAATACACTACTCCCAATCTGTTATGACTACATCCGTATTAGTAAAATGGACTTATGTGGTTGTCGTATGCCGATGCGTCCTAGTATATGAATGAGATCATATTCATTCACGGTCAATTACTAAATAACAACCATGATATATAAACGGAAGATCCTATGACTACAATCGTATTAGTCAAATGGACTTATGTGATTGTTATAGGCCGACGCGTCCTAGTATATGAATGAAATCATATTCATTCACGGTCAATTACAAAATAACTACCAGATATATAAACGGAAGTTCCTATGACTACAATCGTATTAGTCCAATGGACTTATGTGGTTGTCGTAGGCCGATGCGTCCTAGTATATGAATGAAATAATATTCATAGATGGTCAATTACTAAATAACAACCACGATATATAAACGAAAGGTCCTATTACCACAATCGTATTAGTCAAATGGACTTATGAGGTTGTCGTAGGCCGATGCGTCCTACTACAATCGTATTATATTACTCCCAATCTGTTATGACTACAATCGTATAAGTCAAATGGACTTATATGGTTGTCGTAGGCCGATGCGTCCTACTATAATCGTATTACATTACTCCCAATCTGTTATGACTACAATCGTATTAGTCCAATGGACTTATGTGGTTGTCGTAGGCCGATGCGTCCTAGTATATGAATGAAATCATATTCACTCATGGTCAATTACTAAATGACAACCATGATATATAAACGGAAGGTCCTATGACTACAATCGTATTAGTCAAATGGACTTATGTGGTTGTCGTAGGCCGATGCGTCCTAGTATATGAATGAAATAATATTCATAGATGGTCAATTACTAAATAACAACCACGATATATAAACGGAAGGTCCTATTACTACAATCGTATTAGTCAAATGAACTTAATAGGTTGTCGTACCCCGATGCGTCCTACTACAATCGTAATACATTACTCCCAATCTGTTATGACTACATCCGTATTAGTAAAATGGACTTATCTGGTTGTCGTAGGCCGATGCGTCCTAGTATATGAATGAAATCATATTCATTCACGGTCAATTACTAAATAACAACCATGATATATAAACGGAAGGTCCTATGACTACAATCGTATTAGTCAAATGTACTTATGTGGTTGTCGTAGGCCGATGCGTCCTGCTACAATCGTATTACATTACTCCCAATATGTTATGACTACAATTGTATTAGTCAAATGGACTTATGTGGTTGTCGTAGGCCGATGCATCCTAGTATATGAATGAAATGATATTCATTCACGGTGAGTTACTAAATAACAACCACGACATATAAACGGAAGGTCCTATTACTACAATCATATTAGTCAAATGGACTTATGTGGTTGTTGTAGGCCAATACGTCCTACTACAATCGTATTACATTACTCCCAATCTGTTATGACTACAATCATATTAGTCAAATCGACTTATGTGGTTGTGTAGGCCGATGCACCCTAGTATATGAATGAATTCATATTCTTTCACAGTCAATTACTAAATAACAACCACGATATATAACTGGAAGGTCCTATTACTACAATCGTATTAGTCAAATGGACTTATGTGATTGTTGTAGGCCGATGCGTCATAGTATATGAATGAAATCATATTCAGTCACGGTCAATTACTAAATAACAACCAAGATATATAAACGGAAGTTCCTTTGACAACAATCATAATAGTCCAATGGACTTATGTGGTTGTCGTAGGCCGATGCATCCTAGTATATGAATGAAATAATATTCATAGATGGTCAATTACTAAATAACAACCATGATATATAAACGGAAGGTCCTATTACTACAATCG
The DNA here is from genome assembly GCA_032618575.1 of Nicotiana noctiflora. Lineage (NCBI taxonomy): Eukaryota > Viridiplantae > Streptophyta > Magnoliopsida > Solanales > Solanaceae > Nicotiana > Nicotiana noctiflora. The sequence goes on from JASVEL010013042.1 coordinate 20,551, forward strand.
TATTAGTCAAATGAACTTATGTGGTTGTCGTAGGCCGATGCGTCTTACTACAATCGTATTAGTCAAATGAACTTATGTGGTTGTCGTAGGCCGATGCGTCTTACTACAATCGTATTACATTACTCCCAATCTGTTATGACTACAATCGTATTAGTCAAATGGACTTATGTGGTTGTCGTAGGCCGATGCGTCCTAGTATGTGGTTGTCGTAGGCCGATGCGTCCTAGTATGTGGTTGTCGTAGGCCGTTGCGTCCTACTACAATCGTATTACATTACTCCCAATCTGTTATGACGACAATCGTCTTAGTCAAATGGACTTATGTGGTTGTCCTAGGCCGATACATCCTACTACAATCATATTACATTACTCCCAATCTGTTATGATTACAATTGTATTAGTCAAATGGACTTATGTGGTTGTCGTAGGCCGATGCGTCCTAGTATATGAATGAAATCATATTCATTCACAGTCAATTACTAAATAACAACCACGATATATAACCGGAAGGTCCAATTACTACAATCGTATTAGTCAAATTCTCTCATCTCACATTCGCCCTATGGTGCCTGATAGCATCACTGATAAGGATAGAGTTTTGGAAGCTCCAACAAGGCCATTTACAAGATCTCAAGCTAATGAATTGCAAACTAAGGTTGCTGGACTTCAATGGCAAATCAAGAAGCTTCTAACTATGGAGGAAGAGCTCATGCCCAAAGGAGAAGAGTTGTCTAAGTTTTACAACTATTTGGTTGCTCAAATTGAAGTCCAAGAGGAGGAAGATTTGGTTACACAAATCTGCCCATGGAGTCACCAAATGGGCTCAAAATGAGCTTAAAAGAGTCCAGAAAGAGGTGTTACAAGAACAGCCCAATTGGAGTCCAAACAAATGGCCCAAAACAAATTGTTTTAAGGCCCAAATCTGCCCCAAAGAGTCTTGGCCGCCCCTCACCTACCAAAGACTTTTATTAGACATTAGCAACCACCTACCTCATTGTAATAATTGTGTTTTCCACTACCACCACCCCACCTAGTTTTTAATGTTATTTTTATGCCTTTGTACTCCTATAAATAGTGTGTTCTTCTGCTTCATATGGCAGATTATTATTGATTGAGTATATCATATTTTGAGAGTTCTTTTGAACCTTTGTTCTTGTGCTTTGAGATTTATCTTTCAACCTTTACTAGTTCATAGTTCAAGGTAGTAAGATTACTTCTCTTTGTGATATCTTTGATTCCTTTGTGGTATTCTTAGAAGGCGATTAATACTAGTATTAATTGTTGTCTCAAGTTACTCGTAAAGTGGTCAAGATCCGAATCTATTGTTTTGATTTGCTTTTTAAGTAAAGGCGTTTGATTTCTTTCATAAATCAAGACGTTGTTACTTTGATCTTGTCAAGGCTATAGAACTTGCGTTCTTGAAAGTTCTCTGAATCCTTTCCTTGAATCTTTCCCATATCCTTTATTTTCGTCTCTTTAATTCTAGTTGTTCAATTCATGTTGTTATTGCTTCCGCATTTACTTCTCAAATTCTTACTCTAGTTTGGATTCCCGACCTAGTTGTTATCAAGTGGTATCAGAGCGGTTCTATCAAGATTTCGTTCTTGATAATTCTTGGGATAGTTTGAAAACAAAAAACAAAAAAACAAAAAAAAAACAAAAAAAAAAAAAAAACGAAATCCAATTTAAAACAAGAAGAAATACAATTGCTTGCTCTCCAGGATATATCTTTTGTATCTAAGTGTTTCCAAAAATTAACAAAGGAAACAAGAAGAGTGGATCCTTGATTTTGTTACTCTCTGTATTCTACACATTTATATTCTTTCCTTTTTGTTCGTGTCTTATTTCAACCGAGCCTAAAAGTTCTAGGATTTGGTTCTTTCTTCTTTTAATTGTTCCCAAAAAAAAAAAAACAAAAGCAAAATCTGAGTTTTACTACTAAGAACTACATACAAGTTAGGTTTAACTATAAATCTATAAAGTACTTGTTCAAAGGTTATTTCGAGAGAAAAAAAAGAAGCTAATTTGTGTGATACAATTATTAAAGATGTCACATACAGGTAGTGATAATGAACGAATGGTTCTCCAAGAAGCTGAAATCAAAGCAAGGAATGATTTTACCTTGCAAGCCATGCATCAACAGTTTGAAAGGCTGAATCTCCAACTCCAAGAAATGAGGGATACCATTGCGGATCAAAATGATACAATAGCTGAACTTAGGAGGGATAATAATGTTAGGCCACCTGCTAGAAGAAATGTACCCCATGCTCCTATTGTAAATCAAGCAAACTTTATTGATGATTTTAATGATATTGATTTTGATAGGGTGAGAGGAGATAGGAGGGGACAAAGAGGTAGGATAGAGGATGATAATATAAGTAATATAAAGATGCAGATGCCATCTTTCAAGGGAACAAGGGATCCGGACTTGTATCTTGATTGGGAGAGAAAGGTTGAAGCAATCTTTGACTGTCACAACTACTCCGAAGGTAAGAAGGTTAAACTTGCTGTTGTTGAGTTTTCTGATTATGCTTCTATTTGGTGGAAAAAGCTTAATAGGGATCGACTGCAAGAAGGACAAGCACCAATTGCTACTTGGACGGAGGCTAAAAGGGTGATGAGGAAGAGATTCGTACCATCACATTTTCAAAGAGAGCTACAACTACGTCTTCAAACATTGAAGCAAGGGTCCATGTCAGTAGATGATTACTTTAAGGCTATGGATATAGCTATGATCCAAGCTAATTGTATGGAGGAAGAAGAGGCTACAATGGCTAGGTTTTTAAATGGTTTAAATAAGGAAATAGCTGATGTAGTTGAATTACAACAATATGTAACAATAGATGAGTTAGTTGATTTGTGTATAAAGGTAGAAAATCAAAATAAAAGAAAGCAAACTGGCTCATGGAGATGTCGAATAAGCACCATGCCTAAGAAACCATGGCCAAATCATGAGATGAAGAATTTTTCTCGGCCTCAAGAAGACAAGGGAAAAGGTAAACTGGAGAACAAAGAGGGAGGTAAAACCGTCAACCCTAAACCTTTTACACCTTCTAGTTCTATTCAGTGTCATAAATGTAAAGGAAGGGGACATATGATGCATGAATGTCCAAGTAGAAGGAACATCATTCTAAAAGAAGATGGAGGATATGAGAGTGAAAAGAGTGAGGGAGATGAAGAGGGAGATATGAGTGATGAAGGTGATTTAGAACTACCTAATGATGGAATGGTTGGGGTAGTTAGGAGGATTATGACTATCAATTTAGGAAGCAATAGTGAAGCACAAAGAGAGAATATATTCCATACTAGGTGTGGGATAAAAGGAAAAACTTGCTCTATGATCATTGATAGTGGTAGTTGTGCTAATGTGGTTAGTTCATACTTTGTGGAAAAACTGGGACTTGCATGCATGAAACACCCTACTCCCTATAGACTCCAATGGTTAAATGATAGTGGTGAACTAAAGGTAAATAAACAGTGTATGATTTCATTTAACGTTGGTAGATATGAGGATGATATTCTTTGTGACATAGTGCCTATGCAAGCTTGTCATATATTACCGGGTCGTCCTTGGCAGTATGACAGGAATGTTTTTCATGATGGGAGAAAGAATAGATATTCGCTTGAACTAAATGGCAGGAAATTTACTCTTGCACCTTTATCTCCTTCTCAAGTGTTTGAAGATCAGAAAAGATTAAAGGAAACAATGGGAAAGTCAAGGGGAGGGATAAAAAGTGAGCTTGAGGAAAAAGAAAAGAAAGAGAGAGAGGGCAGCAATTTGAGAGAAGAGATAAAAGAGGGTTCGAATAAAAAATAGACAGTCTTGGTGAGAGGAAAGAGGCTAAGGAAAGAAAAAGAGAGAGTTTCTATATAAAAGCCAAAGAGTGTTTAAATGCAAGAAAAGAGGGCTGCCCATAATACTACTTACTTACAAAGAGGCTTTGATTAACTCTGAGTTGCTAACTTCTTCTTTGCCAAGTAGTATTTCTTCTCTTTTGCAGGATTTTGAAGATGTCTTTCCAGAAGATATTCCTAGTGGATTGCCACCTTTACGTGGCATTGAGCATCAAATTGATTTTATACCTGGATCACAAATCCCAAATAGGCCAGCCTATAGGAGTAATCCAGAAGAGACAAAGGAACTTCAAAGGCAAGTTGAGGAGTTGCTTGAGAAAGGCTTTGTGAGAGAGAGCATGAGCCCTTGCTCTGTTCCGGTCCTATTGGTACCCAAAAAGGATGGAACTTGGAGGATGTGCGTGGATTGTAGAGCAATCAACAAGATTACGGTAAAGTATCGCCACCCTATTCCTCGTCTTGATGACATGTTGGATCAATTACATGGATCCAAAATCTTTTCTAAAATTGATCTAAAAAGTGGTTACCATCAGATTCGAATGAATCCAGGAGATGAATGGAAAACTGCTTTTAAGACCAAATATGGGCTTTATGAGTGGTTAGTTATGCCTTTCGGCTTGACTAATGCACCTAGCACTTTCATGAGATTAATGAATCATGTTTTTAAGGATTTTCATGGAAAATTTGTTGTGGTGTACTTCGATGATATCTTGGTCTTTTCTAATACTTTAGAAGAGCATGTAGAACACCTAAGACAAGTTTTTGAAGTTCTTAGAAAGCACTTGTTATTTGCTAATCTTAAAAAGTGTACTTTTTATGTGGATCGTGTGATTTTCTTGGGTTTTGTGGTTAGCTCTAAAGGTGTTGAGGTTGATGAAGAGAAAATCAAAGCAATTAAAGAATGGCCTAAACCTAAGAGTGTAACTGAAGTTAGGAGTTTTCATGGACTTGCTAGTTTTTATAGGAGGTTTGTGAGAGACTTTAGTACCATTGCTTCTCCTTTAACTGAAGTTATCAAAAAGGATAGGATTTTTAAATGGGGAAAAGAACAAGATGATGCTTTTAACTTGTTGAAAGAAAAGTTATGTTCTGCTCCGTTATTACAATTGCCTGATTTTTCTAAATCTTTTGAAATTGAATGTGATGCTTCTGGCAAGGGAATAGGTGCTGTTTTGATGCAAGATTCTAAACCTATTGCCTACTTTAGTGAGAAGTTGAATGGAGCCACATTGAACTATTCAACTTATGACAAAGAGCTTTATGCTTTGGTAAGGGCTTTAGCCACATGGCAACATTACTTGTGGCCAAGGGAGTTTGTCATTAAAACTGACCATGAATCCTTGAAATACTTGAAAAGTCAAGGTAAGCTTAGTAGAAGGCATGCTAAGTGGGTTGAATTTATTGAAACTTTTCCTTATGTAATTTCTTACAAACAAGGGAAAGAGAATGTTGTTGCTGATGCACTTTCAAGGAGGTATGTCTTAGTTTCTACCCTCACTTCTAAATTGATGGGTTTTGAACAAATCAAGGAACTTTATGCTAATGATGTTGATTTTGGCAAAACTTTTGCAGATTGTAAGTTGGGTCCTCTTGATAGGTTTAACCTACAAGATGGGTTTCTCTTTAAGGAAAATAAGTTGTGTATCCCTAATTGCTCTTTACGTGAAGTATTTGTAAGGGAAGCACATTGTGGAGGGCTTATGGGACACTTTGGGGTCCCAAAGACATTAGACATACTTGCTGAAAATTTCTTTTGGCCTGGAATGAGAAAAGATGTTGAAAGAATGTGCACACAGTGTTTGGAATGTAAACAAGCTAAATCTAAAGTGTTACCACATGGTCTTTACACGCCATTACCTGTTCCTACTTCACCTTGGATTGATATATCTATGGATTTTGTGTTAGGTTTGCCTAGAACAAGGTATGGTAAGGATAGTATATTTGTTGTGGTAGATAGGTTCTCCAAGATGGCTCGTTTTATTCCTTGTTTAAAGACTAATGATGCCTCACATGTTGCTAATCTTTTTGTAAAAGAGATTGTGAAATTGCATGGTATACCTAGAACTATTGTTAGTGATAGGGATGCAAAGTTTTTGAGTCACTTCTGGCGTGTATTTTGGGGAATGTTAGGCACTAAATTATTGTTTTCCACTTCTTGTCACCCACAAACTGATGGACAAACTGAAGTAGTTAATAGAACCTTAGGAAACATGTTGAGGGCTGTTTTGAAAGGTAAATTAACTTTATGGGAAGATCACTTACCTATGATTGAATTTGCTTACAATAGAACAATCCATTCTTCTACAGGTATGTCTCCTTTGAAGTTGTTTATGACTTTAATCCCTTTACTCCACTTGATTTATTACCATTACCTACTAATGATATTGCTAGTCTTGATGGTAGGACGAAGGCTGAGATGATGAAAAAATTCATGAGCAAACAAGGCTTGCAATTGAGAAGAAAAATGAGCAAACCGCCTTGAGAAAGAATAAGGGTCGAAAACAAGTTATTTTTACTCTTGCACCTTTATCTCCTTCTCAAGTGTTTGAAGATCAGAAGAGATTTCCTTCCCAAAGGAAGTCAAAGTTGCATCCTAGAGGAGATGGCCCCTTTCAAGTCCTTGAAAGGATTGGAAACAATGCTTACAAGTTGGACCTTCCTGGTGAGTTTCAAGTAAGTGCTACATTCAATGTTGCTGACTTATCTTTGTTTGACGTAGGATCGAATTCGGGGACGAATTCTTTTCAAGAAGAGGGGAATGATAGCATCACTGATAAGGATAGAGTTTTGGAAGCTCCAACAAGGCCATTTACAAGATCTCAAGCTAATGAATTGCAAACTAAGGTTGCTGGACTTCAATGGCAAATCAAGAAGCTTCTAACTATGGAGGAAGAGCTCATGCCCAAAGGAGAAGAGTTGTCTAAGTTTTACAACTATTTGGTTGCTCAAATTGAAGTCCAAGAGGAGGAAGATTTGGTTACACAAATCTGCCCATGGAGTCACCAAATGGGCTCAAAATGAGCTTAAAAGAGTCCAGAAAGAGGTGTTACAAGAACAGCCCAATTGGAGTCCAAACAAATGGCCCAAAACAAGTTGTTTTAAGGCCCAAATCTGCCCCAAAGAGTCTTGGCCGCCCCTCACCTACCAAAGACTTTTATTAGACATTAGCAACCACCTACCTCATTGTAATAATTGTGTTTTCCACTACCACCACCCCACCTAGTTTTTAATGTTATTTTTATGCCTTTGTACTCCTATAAATAGTGTGTTCTTCTGCTTCATATGGCAGATTATTATTGATTGAGTATATCATATTTTGAGAGTTCTTTTGAACCTTTGTTCTTGTGCTTTGAGATTTATCTTTCAACCTTTACTAGTTCATAGTTCAAGGTAGTAAGATTACTTCTCTTTTGTGATATCTTTGATTCCTTTGTGGTATTCTTAGAAGGCGATTAATACTAGTATTAATTGTTGTCTCAAGTTACTCGTAAAGTGGTCAAGATCCGAATCTATTGTTTTGATTTGCTTTTTAAGTAAAGGCGTTTGATTTCTTTCATAAATCAAGACGTTGTTACTTTGATCTTGTCAAGGCTATAGAACTTGCGTTCTTGAAAGTTCTCGGAATCCTTTCCTTGAATCTTTCCCATATCCTTTATTTTCGTCTCTTTAATTCTAGTTGTTCAATTCATGTTGTTATTGCTTCCGCATTTACTTCTCAAATTCTTACTCTAGTTTGGATTCCCGACCTAGTTGTTATCAGATGCATCATAGTATATGAATGAAATCATATTCATTCACGGTCAATTACTATATAACAACCACGATATATAAACGGAAGTTCCTATGACAACAATCATATTAGTCCAATGGACTTATGTGGTTGTCGTAGGCCGATGCGTCCTAGTATATGAATGAAATAATATTCATAGATGGTCAATTACTAAATAACAACCACGATATATAAACGGAAGGTCCTATTACTACAATCGTATTAGTCAAATGGACTTAATAGGTTGTCATACCCCGATGCGTCCTACTACAATCGTATTACATTATTCACAATCTGTTATGACTACAATCATACTAGTCAAATGGACTTATGTGGTTGTCGTAGGCCAATGCGTCCTACTACAATCTGATAACAACTAGGTCGGGTATCCAAACTAGAGTAAGAATTTGAGAAGTAAATGCGGAAGCAATAATGATAACAACTAGGTCGGGAATCCAAACTAGAGTAAGAATTTGAGAAGTAAATGCGGAAGCAATAACAACAGGAATTGAACAACTAGAATTAAAGAGACGAAAATAAAGGATATGGGAAAGATTCAAGGAAAGAATTCCGAGAACTTTCAAGAACGCAAGTTCTATAGCCTTGACAAGATCAAAGTAACAACGTCTTGATTTATGAAAGAAATCAAACGCCTTTACTTAACAAGCAAATCAAAACAATAGATTCGGATCTTGACCACTTTACGAGTAACTTGAGACAACAATTAATACTAGTATTAATCGCCTTCTAAGAATACCACAAAGGAATCAAAGATATCACAAAAGAGAAGTAATCTTACTACCTTGAACTATGAACTAGTAAAGGTTGAAAGATAAATCTCAAAGCACAAGAACAAAGGTTCAAAAGAACTCTCAAAGTATGATATACTCACTCAATAATAATCTGCCTTATGAAGCAGAAGAACACACTATTTATAGGAGTACAAAGGCATAAAAATAACATTAAAAACTAGGTGGGGTGGTGGTAGTGGAAAACACAATTATTACAATGAGGTAGGTGGTTGCTAATGTCTAAGAAAAGTCTTTGGTAGGTGAGGGGCGGCCAAGACTCTTTGGGGCAGATTTGGGCCTTAAAACAACTTGTTTTGGGCCATTTGTTTGGACTCCAATTGGGCTGCTCTTGTAACACCTCTTTCTGGAACTCATTTAAGCTCATTTTGAGCCCATTTGGTGACTCCATGGGCAGATTTGGGTAACCAAATCTTCCTCCTCTTGGACTTCAATTTGAGCAACCAAATAGTTGTAAAACTTCGACAACTCTTCTCCTTTGGGCATGAGCTCTTCCTCCATAGTTAGAAGCTTCTTTATTTGCCATTGAAGTCCAAGCAACCTTAGTTTGCAATTCCTTAGCTTGAGATCTTGTAAATGGCCTTCTTGGAGCTTCCAAAACTCTATCCTTATCAGTGATGCTATCATTCCCCTCTTCTTGAAAAGAATTCGTCCCCGAATTCGATCCTACGTCAAACAAAGATAAGTCAGCAACATTGAATGTAGCACTTACTTGAAACTCACCAGGAAGGTCCAACTTGTAAGCATTGTTTCCAATCCTTTCAAGGACTTGAAAGGGGCCATCTCCTCTAGGATGCAACTTTGACTTCCTTTTGGAAGGAAATCTCTCCTTTCTAAAGTGAACCCAAACTAAATCTCCAGGTTTAAAAATAACTTGTTTTCGACCCTTATTCTTTCTCAAGGCGGTTTGCTCATTTTTCTTCTCAATTGCAAGCCTTGTTTGCTCATGAATTTTTTTCATCATCTCAGCCTTCGTCCTACCATCAAGACTAGCAATATCATTAGTAGGTAATGGTAATAAATCAAGTGGAGTAGAGGGATTAAAGCCATAAACAACTTCAAAAGGAGACATACCTGTAGAAGAATGGATTGTTCTATTGTAAGCAAATTCAATCATAGGTAAGTGATCTTCCCATAAAGTTAATTTACCTTTCAAAACAGCCCTCAACATGTTTCCTAAGGTTCTATTAACTACTTCAGTTTGTCCATCAGTTTGTGGGTGACAAGAAGTGGAAAACAACAATTTAGTGCCTAACTTCCCCCAAAATACACGCCAGAAGTGACTCAAAAACTTTGCATCCCTATCACTAACAATAGTTCTAGGTATACCATGCAATTTCACAATCTCTTTTACAAAAAGATTAGCAACATGTGAGGCATCATTAGTCTTTAAACAAGGAATAAAACGAGCCATCTTGGAGAACCTATCTACCACAACAAATATACTATCCTTACCATACCTTGTTCTAGGCAAACCTAACACAAAATCCATAGATATATCAATCCAAGGTGAAGTAGGAACAGGTAATGGCGTGTAAAGACCATGTGGTAACACTTTAGATTTAGCTTGTTTACATTCCAAACACTCGTGTGCACATTCTTTCAACATCTTTTCTCATTCCAGGCCAAAAGAAATTTTCAGCAAGTATGTCTAATGTCTTTGGGACCCCAAAGTGTCCCATAAGCCCTCCACAATGTGCTTCCCTTACAAATACTTCACGTAAAGAGCAATTAGGGATACACAACTTATTTTCCTTAAAGAGAAACCCATCTTGTAGGTTAAACCTATCAAGAGGACCCAACTTACAATCTGCAAAAGTTTTGCCAAAATCAACATCATTAGCATAAAGTTCCTTGATTTGATCAAAACCCATCAATTTAGAAGTGAGGGTAGAAACTAAGACATACCTCCTTGAAAGTGCATCAGCAACAACATTCTCTTTCCCTTGTTTGTAAGAAATTACATAAGGAAAAGTTTCAATAAATTCAACCCACTTAGCATGCCTTCTACTAAGCTTACCTTGACTTTTCAAGTATTTCAAGGATTCATGGTCAGTTTTAATGACAAACTCCCTTGGCCACAAGTAATGTTGCCATGTGGCTAAAGCCCTTACCAAAGCATAAAGCTCTTTGTCATAAGTTGAATAGTTCAATGTGGCTCCATTCAACTTCTCACTAAAGTAGGCAATAGGTTTAGAATCTTGCATCAAAACAGCACCTATTCCCTTGCCAGAAGCATCACATTCAATTTCAAAAGATTTAGAAAAATCAGGCAATTGTAATAACGGAGCAGAACATAACTTTTCTTTCAACAAGTTAAAAGCATCATCTTGTTCTTTTCCCCATTTAAAAATCCTATCCTTTTTGATAACTTCAGTTAAAGGAGAAGCAATGGTACTAAAGTCTCTCACAAACCTCCTATAAAAACTAGCAAGTCCATGAAAACTCCTAACTTCAGTTACACTCTTAGGTTTAGGCCATTCTTTAATTGCTTTGATTTTCTCTTCATCAACCTCAACACCCTTAGAGCTAACCACAAAACCCAAGAAAATCACACGATCCACATAAAAAGTACACTTTTTAAGATTAGCAAATAACAAGTGCTTTCTAAGAACTTCAAAAACTTGTCTTAGGTGTTCTACATGCTCTTCTAAAGTATTAGAAAAGACCAAGATATCATCGAAGTACACCACAACAAATTTTCCATGAAAATCCTTAAAAACATGATTCATTAATCTCATGAAAGTGCTAGGTGCATTAGTCAAGCCGAAAGGCATAACTAACCACTCATAAAGCCCATATTTGGTCTTAAAAGCAGTTTTCCATTCATCTCCTGGATTCATTCGAATCTGATGGTAACCACTTTTTAGATCAATTTTAGAAAAGATTTTGGATCCATGTAATTGATCCAACATGTCATCAAGACGAGGAATAGGGTGGCGATACTTTACCGTAATCTTGTTGATTGCTCTACAATCCACGCACATCCTCCAAGTTCCATCCTTTTTGGGTACCAATAGGACCGGAACAGAGCAAGGGCTCATGCTCTCTCTCACAAAGCCTTTCTCAAGCAACTCCTCAACTTGCCTTTGAAGTTCCTTTGTCTCTTCTGGATTACTCCTATAGGCTGGCCTATTTGGGATTTGTGATCCAGGTACAAAATCAATTTGATGCTCAATGCCACGTAAAGGTGGCAATCCACTAGGAATATCTTCTGGAAAGACATCTTCAAAATCCTGCAAAAGAGAAGAAATACTACTTGGCAAAGAAGAAGTTAGCAACTCAGAGTTAATCAAAGCCTCTTTGTAAGTAAGTAGTATTATGGGCAGCCCCTCTTTTCTTGCATTTAAACACTCTTTGGCTTTTATATAGAAACTCTCTCTTTTTCTTTCCTTAGCCTCTTTCCTCTCACCAAGATTGTCTATTTTTTTATTCGAACCCTCTTTTATCTCTTCTCTCAAATTGCTGCCCTCTCTCTCTTTCTTTTCTTTTTCCTCAAGCTCACTTTTTATCCCTCCCCTTGACTTTCCCATTGTTTCCTTTAATCTCTTCTGATCTTCAAACACTTGAGAAGGAGATAAAGGTGCAAGAGTAAATTTCCTGCCATTTAGTTCAAGCGAATATCTATTCTTTCTCCCATCATGAAAAACATTCCTGTCATACTGCCAAGGACGACCCAGGTAATATATGACAAGCTTGCATAGGCACTATGTCACAAAGAATATCATCCTCATATCTACCAACGTTAAATGAAATCATACACTGTTTATTTACCTTTAGTTCACCACTATCATTTAACCATTGGAGTCTATAGGGAGTAGGGTGTTTCATGCATGCAAGTCCCAGTTTTTCCACAAAGTATGAACTAACCACATTAGCACAACTACCACTATCAATGATCATAGAGCAAGTTTTTCCTTTTATCCCACACCTAGTATGGAATATATTCTCTCTTTGTGCTTCACTATTGCTTCCTAAATTGATAGTCATAATCCTCCTAACTACCCCAACCATTCCATCATTAGGTAGTTCTAAATCACCTTCATCACTCATATCTCCCTCTTCATCTCCCTCACTCTTTTCACTCTCATATCCTCCATCTTCTTTTAGAATGATGTTCCTTCTACTTGGACATTCATGCATCATATGTCCCCTTCCTTTACATTTATGACACTGAATAGAACTAGAAGGTGTAAAAGGTTTAGGGTTGACGGTTTTACCTCCCTCTTTGTTCTCCAGTTTACCTTTTCCCTTGTCTTCTTGAGGCCGAGAAAAATTCTTCATCTCATGATTTGGCCATGGTTTCTTAGGCATGGTGCTTGTTCGACATCTCCATGAGCCAGTTTGCTTTCTTTTATTTTGATTTTCTACCTTTATACACAAATCAACTAACTCATCTATTGTTACATATTGTTGTAATTCAACTACATCAGCTATTTCCTTATTTAAACCATTTAAAAACCTAGCCATTGTAGCCTCTTCTTCCTCCATACAATTAGCTTGGATCATAGCTATATCCATAGCCTTAAAGTAATCATCTACTGACATGGACCCTTGCTTCAATGTTTGAAGACGTAGTTGTAGCTCTCTTTGAAAGTGTGATGGTACGAATCTCTTCCTCATCACCCTTTTAGCCTCCGTCCAAGTAGCAATTGGTGCTTGTCCTTCTTGCAGTCGATCCCTATTAAGCTTTTTCCACCAAATAGAAGCATAATCAGAAAACTCAACAACAGCAAGTTTAACCTTCTTACCTTCAGAGTAGTTGTGACAGTCAAAGATTGCTTCAACCTTTCTCTCCCAATCAAGATACAAGTCCGGATCCCTTGTTCCCTTGAAAGATGGCATCTGCATCTTTATATTACTTATATTATCATCCTCTATCCTACCTCTTTGTCCCCTCCTATCTCCTCTCACCCTATCAAAATCAATATCATTAAAATCATCAATAAAGTTTGCTTGATTTACAATAGGAGCATGGGGTACATTTCTTCTAGCAGGTGGCCTAACATTATTATCCCTCCTAAGTTCAGCTATTGTATCATTTTGATCCGCAATGGTATCCCTCATTTCTTGGAGTTGGAGATTCAGCCTTTCAAACTGTTGATGCATGGCTTGCAAGGTAAAATCATTCCTTGCTTTGATTTCAGCTTCTTGGAGAACCATTCGTTCATTATCACTACCTGTATGTGACATCTTTAAAAATTGTATCACACAAATTAGCTTCTTTTTTTTCTCTCGAAATAACCTTTGAACAAGTACTTTATAGATTTATAGTTAAACCTAACTTGTATGTAGTTCTTAGTAGTAAAACTCAGATTTTTCTTTTGTTTTTTTTTTGGGAACAATTAAAAGAAGAAAGAACCAAATCCTAGAACTTTTAGGCTCGGTTGAAATAAGACACGAACAAAAAGGAAAGAATATAAATGTGTAGAATACAGAGAGTAACAAAATCAAGGATCCCCTCTTCTTGTTTCCTTTGTTAATTTTTGGAAACACTTAGATACAAAAGATATATCCTGGAGAGCAAGCAATTGTATTTCTTCTTGTTTTAAATTGGATTTCGTTTTTTTTGTTTTTTTTTTGTTTTTTTTTTGTTTTCAAAATATCCCAAGAATTATCAAGAACGAAATCTTGATAGAACCGCTCTGATACCACTTGATAACAACTAGGTCGGGAATCCAAACTAGAGTAAGAATTTGAGAAGTAAATGCGGAAGCAATAACAACAGGAATTGAACAACTAGAATTAAAGAGACGAAAATAAAGGATATGGGAAAGATTCAAGGAAAGAATTCCGAGAACTTTCAAGAACGCAAGTTCTATAGCCTTGACAAGATCAAAGTAACAACGTCTTGATTTATGAAAGAAATCAAACGCCTTTACTTAAAAAGCAAATCAAAACAATAGATTCGGATCTTGACCACTTTACGAGTAACTTGAGACAACAATTAATACTAGTATTAATCGCCTTCTAAGAATACCACAAAGGAATCAAAGATATCACAAAAGAGAAGTAATCTTACTACCTTGAACTATGAACTAGTAAAGGTTGAAAGATAAATCTCAAAGCACAAGAACAAAGGTTCAAAAGAACTCTCAAAGTATGATATACTCACTCAATAATAATCTGCCTTATGAAGCAGAAGAACACACTATTTATAGGAGTACAAAGGCATAAAAATAACATTAAAAACTAGGTGGGGTGGTGGTAGTGGAAAACACAATTATTACAATGAGGTAGGTGGTTGCTAATGTCTAAGAAAAGTCTTTGGTAGGTGAGGGGCGGCCAAGACTCTTTGGGGCAGATTTGGGCCTTAAAACAACTTGTTTTGGGCCATTTGTTTGGACTCCAATTGGGCTGTTCTTGTAACACCTCTTTCTGGAACTCTTTTAAGCTCATTTTGAGCCCATTTGGTGACTCCATGGGCAGATTTGGGTAACCAAATCTTCCTCCTCTTGGACTTCAATTTGAGCAACCAAATAGTTGTAAAACTTAGACAACTCTTCTCCTTTGGGCATGAGCTCTTCCTCCATAGTTAGAAGCTTCTTTATTTGCCATTGAAGTCCAGCAACCTTAGTTTGCAATTCCTTAGCTTGAGATCTTGTAAATGGCCTTCTTGGAGCTTCCAAAACTCTATCCTTATCAGTGATGCTATCAAATGGACTTATGTCGTATTAGTTAAATGGACGTAAATAAAGGATATGGGAAAGATTCAAGGAAAGAATTCTGAGAACTTTCAAGAACGCAAGTTCTATAGCCTTGACAAGTTCAAAGTAACAACGTCTTGATTTATAAAAGAAATCAAACGCCTTTACTTAAAAGCAAATCAAAACAATAGACTCGGATCTTGACCACTTTACGAGTAACTTGAGACAACAATTAATACTAGTATTAATCGCCTTCTAAGAATACCACAAAGGAATCAAAGATATCACAAAAGAGAAGTAATCTTACTACCTTGAACTATGAACTAGTAAAGGTTGAAAGATAAATCTCAAAGCACAAGTAACAAAGGTTCAAAAGAACTCTCAAAGTATGATATACTCACTCAATAATAATGTGTCTTATGAAGGAGAAGAACACCCTATTTATAGGAGTACAAAGGCATAAAAATAATATTAAAAACTAGATGGGGTGGTTGTAGTGGAAAACACAATTATTACAATGAGGTAGGTGGTTGCTAAAGTCTAAGAAAAGTCTTTGGTAGGTGAGGGGCGGCCAAGACCCTTTGGGGCAGATTTGAGCCTTAAAACAACTAGTTTTGGGCCATTTGTTTGGACTCCAATTGGGCTCGTCTTGTAACACCTCTTTCTGGAACTCTTTTAAGCTCATTTTGAGCCCATTTGGTGACTCCATGGGCAGATTTGGGTAACCAAATCTTCCTCCTCTTGGACTTCAATTTGAGCAACCAAATAGGTTTAAAACTTCGATAACTCTTCTCCTTTGGGCATGAGCTCTTCCTCCATAGTTAGAAGCTTCTTTATTTGCCATTGAAGTCCAGCAACCTTAGTTTGCAATTCCTTAGCTTGAGATCTTGTAAATGGCCTTCTTGGAGCTTCCAAAACTCTATCCTTATCAGTGATGCTATCATTCCCCTCTTCTTGAAAAGAATTCGTCCCCGAATTCGATCCTACGTCAAACAAAGATAAGTCAGCAACATTGAATGTAGCACTTACTTGAAACTCACCAGGAAGGTCCAACTTGTAAGCATTGTTTCCAATCCTTTCAAGGACTTGAAAAGGGCCATCTCCTCTAGGATGCAACTTTGACTTCCTTTTGGAAGGAAATCTCTCCTTTCTAAAGTGAACCCAAACTAAATCTCCAGGTTTAAAAATAACTTGTTTTCGACCCTTATTCTTTCTCAAGGCGGTTTGCTCATTTTTCTTCTCAATTGCAAGCCTTGTTTGCTCATGAATTTTTTCATCATCTCAGCCTTCGTCCTACCATCAAGACTAGCAATATCATTAGTAGGTAATGGTAATAAATCAAGTGGAGTAAAGGGATTAAAGCCATAAACAACTTCAAAAGGAGACATACCTGTAGAAGAATGGATTGTTCTATTGTAAGCAAATTCAATCATAGGTAAGTGATCTTCCCATAAAGTTAATTTACCTTTCAAAACAGCCCTCAACATGTTTCCTAAGGTTCTATTAACTACTTCAGTTTGTCCATCAGTTTGTGGGTGACAAAAAGTGGAAAACAACAATTTAGTGCCTAACTTCCCCCAAAATACACGCCAGAAGTGACTCAAAAACTTTGCATCCCTATCACTAACAATAGTTCTAGGTATACCATGCAATTTCACAATCTCTTTTACAAAAAGATTAGCAACATGTGAGGCATCATTAGTCTTTAAACAAGGAATAAAACGAGCCATCTTCGAGAACCTATCTACCACAACAAATATACTATCCTTACTATACCTTGTTCTAGGCAAACCTAACACAAAATCCATAGATATATCAATCCAAGGTGAAGTAGGAACAGGTAATGGCGTGTAAAGACCATGTGGTAACACTTTAGATTTAGCTTGTTTACATTCCAAACACTGTGTGCACATTCTTTCAACATCTTTTCTCATTCCAGGCCAAAAGAAATTTTCAGCAAGTATGTCTAATGTCTTTGGGACCCAAAGTGTCCCATAAGCCCTCCACAATGTGCTTCCCTTATAATACTTCCCGTAAAGAGCAATTAGGGATACACAACTTATTTTCCTTAAAGAGAAACCCATCTTGTAGGTTAAACCTATCAAGAGGACCCAACTTACAATCTGCAAAAGTTTTGCCAAAATCAACATCATTAGCATAAAGTTCCTTGATTTGATCAAAACCCATCAATTTAGAAGTGAGGGTAGAAACTAAGACATACCTCCTTGAAAGTGCATCAGCAACAACATTCTCTTTCCCTTGTTTGTAAGAAATTACATAAGGAAAAGTTTCAATAAATTCAACCCACTTAGCATGCCTTCTACTAAGCTTACCTTGACTTTTCAAGTATTTCAAGGATTCATGGTTAGTTTTAATGACAAACTCCCTTGGCCACAAGTAATATTGCCATGTGGCTAAAGCCCTTACCAAAGCATAAAGCTCTTTGTCATAAGTTGAATAGTTCAATGTGGCTCCATTCAACTTCTCACTAAAGTAGGCAATAGGTTTAGAATCTTGCATCAAAACAGCACCTATTCCCTTGCCAGAAGCATCACATTCAATTTCAAAAGATTTAGAAAAATCAGACAATTGTAATAACAGAGCAGAACATAACTTTTCTTTCAACAAGTTAAAAGCATCATCTTGTTCTTTTCCCCATTTAAAAATCCTATCCTTTTTGATAACTTCAGTTAAAGGAGAAGCAATGGTACTAAAGTCTATCACAAACCTCCTATAAAAACTAGCAAGTCCATAAAAACTCCTAACTTCAGTTACACTCTTAGGTTTAGGCCATTCTTTAATTGCTTTGATTTTCTCTTCATCAACCTCAACACCCTTAGAGCTAACCACAAAACCCAAGAAAATCACACGATCCACATAAAAAGTACACTTTTTAAGATTAAAGGTGATTGAGACAATATCTTTTCATTGCAGTGAATTATCGGATGGGAAGTCAATTCTTGTTCCTATACTGTGGTACTCTTGGATCGACTTGATCATTGCCTACACTCCGCATACCTTGGCACCTGGTGAGAGCTTGAGTGGTGCTACATGGTACTTGAAATGGGCAGGAGAAGTCAATCATAGCTGCAGGACATGGAAATATTCATTTAGACTTCATGTTATAGATGATATTAGTTTTTTCCGATTAGATTCTATGTTTACATAGATTTATTTCACAGTCTACTGGTAGTAGCAGGACAAATTGTATCCTTTTGGACCCGGATTGGGATTTTTATTCGTTTATTTATATATTAGCCACTAGGTACAATGCCTAGTGGTATATTTTGCAAAAAAAAAAAAAAAAAAAAAAAAAAAAGGACGACCCAGTAATATATGACAAGCTTGCATAGGCACTATGTCACAAAGAATATCATCCTCATATCTACCAACGTTAAATGAAATCGTACACTGTTTATTTACCTTAGTTCACCACTATCATTTAACCATTGGAGTCTATAGTGAGTAGGGTGTTTCATGCATGCAAGTCCCAGTTTTTCCACAAAGTATGAACTAACCACATTAGCACAACTACCACTACCAATGATCATAGAGCAAGTTTTTCCTTTTATCCCACAACTAGTATGGAATATATTCTCTCTTTGTGCTTCACTATTGCTTCCTAAATTGATAGTCATAATCCTCCTAACTACCCCAACCATTCCATCATTAGGTAGTTCTAAATCACCTTCATCACTCATATCTCCCTCTTCATCTCCCTCACTCTTTTCACTCTCATATCCTCCATCTTCTTTTAGAATGATGTTCCTTCTACTTGGACATTCATGCATCATATGTCCCCTTCCTTTACATTTATGACACTGAATAGAACTAGAAGATGTAAAAGGTTTAGGGTTGAAGGTTTTACCTCCCTCTTTGTTCTCCAGTTTACCTTTTCCCTTGTCTTCTTCAGGCCGAGAAAAATTCTTCATCTCATGATTTGGCCATGGTTTCTTAGGCATGGTGCTTGTTCGACATCTCCACGAGCCAGTTTGCTTTCTTTTATTTTGATTTTCTACCTTTATACACAAATCAACTAACTCATCTATTGTTACATATTGTTGTAATTCAACTAGATCAGCTATTTCCTTATTTAAACCATTTAAAAACCTAGCCATTGTAGCCTCTTCTTCCTCCATACAATTAGCTTGGATCATAGCTATATCCATAGCCTTAAAGTAATTATCTACTGACATGGACCCTTGCTTCAATGTTTGAAGACGTAGTTGTAGCCCTCTTTGAAAGTGTGATGGTACGAATCTCTTCCTCATCACCCTTTTAGCCTCAGTCCAAGTAGCAATTGGTGCTTGTCCTTCTTGCAGTCTATCCCTATTAAGCTTTTTCCACCAAATAGAAGCATAATCAGAAAACTCAACAACAGCAAGTTTAACCTTCTTACCTTCGGAGTAGTTGTGACAGTCAAAGATTGCTTCAACCTTTCTCTCCCAATCAAGATACAAGTCTGGATCCCTTGTTCTCTTGAAAGATGGCATCTGCATCTTTATATTACTTATATTATCATCCTCTATCCTACCTCTTTGTCCCCTCCTATCTCCTCTCCCTCCTATCTCCTCTCACCCTATCAAAATCAATATCATTAAAATCATCAATAAAGTTTGCTTGATTTACAATAGGAGCATGGGGTACATTTCTTCTAGCAGGTGGCCTAACATTATTATCCCTCCTAAGTTCAGCTATTGTATCATTTTGATCCGCAATGGTATCCCTCATTTCTTGGAGTTGGAGATTCAGCCTTTCAAACTGTTGATGCATGGCTTGCAAGGTAAAATCATTCCTTGCTTTGATTTCAGCTTCTTGGAGAACCATTCGTTCATTATCACTACCTGTATGTGACATCTTTAAAAATTGTATCACACAAATTAGCTTCTTTTTTTTTCTCTCGAAATAACCTTTGAAGAGGGGTGAAGCAGGGAGACCCTCTATCCCCAGCATTGTTTGTTCTATCAGCAGAGGTGCTATCTAGATCACTGAATGAGTTATTTGAAGACAGACAGTTTAGAGGATTTGGAATGCCAAAGTGGTCTGATCCATTGAACCACCTTGCTTATGCAGATGACACTATAATATTTGCCTCAGCTGATCCTTATTCCTTGCAGAAAATTATGGAAGTCTTGGCATTATATGAGAAAACATCAGGACATTTGATAAACAAGGCAAAGAGCTCTTACTATGTACATTCAAAGATTGCAGCAGGATTGAAAGCTACAGTAGCTAATATAACTGGTTTCTCTAAAGGCACATTCCCATTTACATACCTAGGATGTCCAATCTTTTACACAAGGAGGAGGAAGAACTACTATAATGATCTGATTCAGAAGGTGAAGGCAAAGTTGCACTCATGGAAAGGGAAGTTACTGTCATATGGAGGAAAGGCGACATTGATATCAAGTGTATTACAAAGCATGCCAACTCACATCTTGTCTGTCCTAGATCCACCAAACAATGTCATTGAGCATCTCCATAAGACATTTGCAAGTTTTTTTTGGAGTAACAAGGAAGAAGGAAGAAGTAGGCATTGGACAAAGTGGCAGAACTTATGTCTGCCAAAGGAAGAAGGTGGTGTAGGTTTCAGATCTCTCTTTGATGTGTCTAAAGCCATGTTTGCAAAGCTATGGTGGAGATTCAGGACAACAAAATCATTATGGTCCAACTACATGTGGAACAAATATTGCAAGAAAGAGGCACCTACTGTGGTTCAATATAGGAATGGTTCTCATGTTTGGAGAAAATATTGAAAGCCAGAGATGAAGTCGAGCATGAAATATTTTGGGAGATGAACAGGGGAGCTACTAATATATGGCATGAAAATTGGACTGGATTGGGGCCTTTGTATCATGTAGTCCCTTCAGATTTTCACATCAACGAGGAGCTTCAGGAGGTGGCAGACTTAAGAGAAGAAGGGCAGTGGAATGATGCACTGTTGAATCAAACTTTTCCAGCAGATATTGTAAATCACATTCGAGAAGAAGTACAGTTTATGCCTACTGGTGAGTACTGGGACACTCCAAGGTGGATGCCTTCAACATCAGGAAAATTTACAGTGAGTAGTGCTTGGAAAATACTGAGACATAGAGAACCAGTTAGTTCGGAATATGCAAGGCTATGGACAAAAGGACTGCCCTTCAAAATCTCATTCTTTTGCTGGAGAGTTTGGAAAGGAAAGGTTCCAACAGATGATATATGGAGAAATGGAGGATATATGGTGGTTTCTAAATGCTGGTGCTGACTTTCACCTAGAGAAGACTCTTTTCAGCATCTTTTCTTGCACAGTGATACTGCACAAAAAGTGTGGAGTACATTTAGCCAGGCTGCAGGTTTAATGATCAACATGATACAAGTGCATCAAATTATAAGGGAGTGGTGGAATGCTAAATGTTGTCCCAAGCTGAAACCTTTGTTTCAGGCAGTCCCTGCAGTTATTCTATGGGAGATATGGAAGAGGAGAAATACAATGAAACATGGAGGCTCAGTGTCTTGTAGCAGGGTTATTCATGAAGTAAATAGGACACTGCATTATTTGGCTATGGTAATCCATGGCTCACTGGGATTCCAATGTTGTGGCCAGATATGATCAAATTCTTCGAGCAATACAAGCCAGTTATAGTGACAAGAAGAGTAACATGGCAGACTCCATATGATAGATGGTTTAAATGCAACACCTGATGGTGCATCGAGGGGGAATCCAGGCCTTAGCTCTTTTGGTTTTTGTGTGAGGGATCACAATGGAGATATGATTTTTGCTAGTGCAAGGGAGATAGGTGAAACAACAAACATAGTAGCAGAGGCAAAGGCAATATTACATGGCTGTCATACTGTGTGGAGAAGGAGTTACACCTAGTCGTAGGCCGATGCGTCCTGCTACAATCGTATTACATTACTCCCAATATGTTATGACTACAATTGTATTAGTCAAATGGACTTATGTGGTTGTCGTAGGCCGATGCATCCTAGTATATGAATGAAATCATATTCATTCACGGTCAATTACTAAATAACAACCACGATATATAAACGGAAGGTCCTATTACTACAATCATATTAGTCAAATGGACTTACGTGGTTGTCGTAGGCCGATGCGTCCTTCTACAATCGTATTACATTACTCCCAATATGTTATGACTACAATCATATTAGTCAAATCGACTTATGTGGTTGTCGTAGGCCGATGCACCCTAGTATATGAATGAAATCATATTCATTCACGGTCAATTACTAAATAACAACCACGATATATAAACGGAAGGTCCTATGACTACAATCGTATTAGTCAAATGGACTTATGTGGTAGTCGTAGGCCGATGCGTCCTGCTACAATCGTATTACATTACTCCCAATATGCTATGACTACAATTGTATTAGTCAAATGGACTTATGTGGTAGTCGTAGGCCGATGCGTCCTGCTACAATCGTATTACATTACTCCCAATATGCTATGACTACAATTGTATTAGTCAAATGGACTTATGTGGTTGTCGTAGGCCGATGCATCCTAGTATATGAATGAAATCATATTCATTCACGTTCAATTACTAAATAACAACCACGATATATAAACGGAAGGTCCTATTACTACAATCATATTAGTCAAATGGACTTACGTGGTTGTCGTAGACCGATGCGTCCTACTAAAATCGTATTACATTACTCCTAATCTGTTATGACTACAATCATATTAGTCAAATCGACTTATGTGGTTGTCGTAGGCCGATGCACCCTAGTATATGAATGAAATCATATTCATTCACGGTCAATTACTAAATAACAACCAAGATATATAAACGGAAGGTCCTATTACTACAATTGAATTAGTCAAATGGACTTATGTGATTGTTGTAGGCCGATGCGTCATAGTATATGAATGAAATCATATTCATTCACGGTCAATTACTAAATAACAACCAAGATATATAAACGGAAGTTCCTATGACAACAATCATATTAGTCCAATGGACTTATGTGGTTGTCGTAGGCCGGTGCATCCTAGTATATGAATGAAATAATATTCATAGATGGTCAATTACTAAATAACAACCATGATATATAAACGGAAGGTCCTATTACTACAATCGTATTATTCAAATGGACTTATGTGGTTGTCGTAGGCCGATGCGTCCTACTACAATCGTATTACATTACTCCCAATCTTTTATGACCACAATCGTATTAGTCAAATGGACTTATGTGGTTGTCGTAGGCCGATGTGTCCTAGTATGTGGTTGTCGTAGGCCGATGCGTCCGAGTATGTGGTTGTCGTAGGCCGATGGTCCTACTACAATCGTATTACATTACTCCCAATCTGTTATGACGACAATCGTCTTAGTCAAATGGACTTATGTGGTTGTCGTAGGCCGATGCGTCCTAGTATATGAATGAAATCATATTCATTCACAGGTCAATTACTAAATAACAACCACGATATATAAACGGAAGGTCCTATTACTACAATCGTATTAGTCAAATGGACTTATGTGATTGTTGTAGGCCGATGCGTCATAGTATATGAATGAAATCATATTCATTCACGGTCAATTACTAAATAACAACCGCGATATATAAACGGAAGTTCCTATGACAACAATCATATTAGTCCAATGGACTTATGTGGTTGTCGTAGGCCGATGCGTCCTAGTATATGAATGAAACAATATTCAAAGATGGTCAATTACTAAATAACAACCACGATATATAAACGGAAGGTCCTATTACTACAATCGTATTAGTCAAATGGACTTAATAGGTTGTCATACCCCGATGCGTCCTACTACAATCGTAATACATTACTCCCAATCTGTTATGACTACATCCGTATTAGTAAATGGACTTATGTGGTTGTCGTATGCCGATGCGTCCTAGTATGTGGTTGTCGTAGGCCGATGCATCCTACTACAATCGTATTACATTACTCCCAATCTGTTATCACTACAATCGTATAAGTCAAATGGACTTATGTGGTTGTCGTAGGCCGATGCGTCCCACTACAATCATATTACATTACTCCCAATCTGTTATGACTACAATCGTATTAGTCAAATGGACTTATCTGGTTGTCGTAGGCCGATGCGTCCTAGTATATGAATGAAATCATATTCATTCACGGTCAATTACTAAATAACAACCATGATATATAAACGGAAGGTCCTATGACTACAATCGAATTAGTCAAATGGACTTATGTGGTTGTCGTAGGCCGATGCGTCCTGCTACAATCGTATTATATTACTCCCAATATGTTATGACTACAATTGTATTAGTCAAATGGACTTATGTGGTTATCGTAGGCCGATGCATCCTAGTATATGAATGAAATGATATTCATTCACGGTCAATTACTAAATAACAACCATGATATATAAACGGAAGGTCCGATGACTTCAATCGTATTAGTCAAATGGACTTATGTGGTTGTCTTAGGCCGATACGGCCTGCTACAATCGTATTACATTACTCCTAATCTGTTATGACTACAATTGTATTAGTCCAATGTAATTATGTGGTTGTCGTAGGCCGATGCATCCTAGTATATGAATGAAATCATATTCATTCACGGTCAATTACTAAATAACAACCACGATATATAAACGGAAGGTCCTATTACTACAATCATATTAGTCAAATGGACTTATGTGGTTGTCGTAGGCCGATGTGTACTACTACAATCGTATTACATTATTCACAATCTGTTATGACTACAATCGTATTAGTCAAATGGACTTATGTGGTTGTCGTAGGCCAATGCGTCCTACTACAATCGTATTACATTACTCCCAATCTGTTATGACTACAATCGTATTAGTTAAATGGACTTATGTGGTTGTCGTAGGCCGATGCTTCCTACTCAATCGTATTACATTACTCCTAATCTGTTATGACTACAATCGTATTAGTGAAATGGACTTATGTGGTTGTCGTAGGCCGATGCGCCCTACAACAATCGTAATACATTACTCCCAATCTGTTATGACGACAATCGTCTTAGTCAAGTGGACTTATGTGGTTGTAGTAGGCCGATGCGTCCTACTACAATCATATTACATTACTCCCAATCTGTTATGACTACAATCATATTAGTCAAATGGATTTACGTCATTGTCGTAGGCCAATGCGTCCTAGTATATGAATGAAATCATATTCATTCACGATCAATTACTAAATAACAACCATGATATTTAAACGGAAGATCCTATGACTACAATCGTATTAGTCAAATGGACTTATGTGGTTGTCGTAGGCCGATGCGTCCTGCGACAATCGTATTACATTACTCCCAATCTGTTATGACTATAATTGTATTAGTCAAATGGACTTATGTGGTTGTTGTAGGCCGATGCGTCCTACGACAATCGTATTATATTACTCCCAATCTGTTATGACTACAATCGTATTGGTCCAATGTACTTATATGGTTGTCGTAGGCCGATGCATCCTAGTATATGAATGAAATCATATTCATTCACGGTCAATTACTAAATAACAACCACGATATATAAACGGAAGGTCATATTACTACAATCATATTAGTCAAATGGACTTATGTGGTTGTCGTAGGCCGACGCGTCCTAGTATATGAATGCAATCATATTCATTCACGGTCAATTACAAAATAACAGCCAGATATATAAACGGAAGATCCTATGACTACAATCGTATTAGTCAAACGGACTTATGTGATTGTCATAGGCCGACGCGTCCTAGTATATGAATGAAATCATATTCATTCACGGTCAATTACAAAATAACAACCAGATATATAAACGGAAGTTCCTATGACTACAATCGTATTAGTCCAATGGACTTATGTGGTTGTCGTAGGCCAATGCATCCTAGTATATGAATGAAATAATATTCATAGATGGTCAATTACTAAATAGCAACCACGATATATAAACGGAAGGTCCTATTACCACAATCGTATTAGTCAAATGGACTTATGAGGTTGTCGTAGGCCGATGCGTCCTACTACAATCGTATTATATTACTCCCAATCTGTTATCACTACAATCGTATAAGTCAAATGGACTTATGTGGTTGTCGTAGGCCGATGCGTCCTACTACAATCGTATTACATTACTCCCAATCTGTTAAGACTACAATCGTATTAGTCCAATGGACTTATGTGGTTGTCGTAGGCCGATGCTTCCTAGTATATGAATGAAATCATATTCACTCACGATCAATTACTAAATAACAACCACGATATATAAACGGAAGGTCCTATGACTACAATCGTATTCGTTAAATGGACTTATGTGGTTGTCGTAGGCCGATGCGTCCTACTAAAATCGTATTACATTATTCCCAATATGTTATGACTACAATCGTCTTAGTCAAATGGACTTATGTGGTTGTCGTAGGCCGATGCGTCCTACTACAATCGTATTACATTACTCCCAATCTGTTATGACTACAATCGTATTAGTCCAGTGGACTTATGTGGTTATCGTAGGCCAATGTGTCCTACTACAATCGTATTACATTACTCCCAATCTTTTATGACTACAATCGTATTGGTCCAATGTACTTATATGGTTGTCGTAGGCCGATGCATCCTAGTATATGAATGAAATCATATTCATTTACGGTCAATTACTAAATAACAACCACGATATATAAACGGAAGGTCCTATTACTACAATCATATTAGTCAAATGGACTTATGTGGTTGTCGAAGCCGACGCGTCCTAGTATATGAATGAAATCATATTCATTCACGGTCAATTACAAAATAACAACCAGATATATAAACGGAAGATGCTATGACTACAATCGTATTAGTCAAACGGACTTATGTGATTGTCATAGGCCGACGCGTCCTAGTATATGAATGAAATCATATTCATTCACGGTCAATTACAAAATAACAACAAGATATATAAACGGAAGTTCCTATGACTACAATCGTATTAGTTCAATGGACTTATGTGATTGTCTTAGGCCAAAGCATCCTAGTATATGAATGAAATAATATTCATAGATGGTCAATTACTAAATAACAACCACGATATATTAACGGAAGGTCCTATTACAACAATCGTATTAGTCAAATGGACTTATGAGGTTGTCGTAGACCGATGCATCCTACTAAAATGGTATTATATTACTCCCAATCTATTATCACTACAATCGTATAAGTCAAATGGACTTATGTGGTTGTCGTAGGCCGATGCGTCCCACTACAATCGTATTACATTACTCCCAATCTGTTATGACTACAATCGTATTAGTCCAATGGACTTATGTGGTTGTCGTAGGCCGATGCTTCCTAGTACAATCGTATTACATTACTCCCAATCTGTTATGACTACAATCACGTAGGCCAATGTGTCCTACTACAATCGTATTACATTACTCCCAATCTGTTATGACTACAATCGTATTAGTCAAATGGACTTATGTGGTTGTCGTAGGCCGATGCTTCCTACTACAATCGTATTACATTACCCCCAATCTGTTATGACTACAATCGTATTACATTACTCCCAATCTGTTATGACTACAATCGTATTAGTCCAATGGACTTATGTGGTTGTCGTAGGCCAATGTGTCCTACTACAATCGTATTACATTACTCCCAATCTGTTATGACTACAATCGTATTAGTCAAATGGACTTATGTGGTTGTCGTAGGCCGATGCTTCCTACTACAATCGTATTACATTACTCCCAATCTGTTATGACTACAATCGTATTAGTCAAATGGACTTATGTGGTTATCGTAGGCCGATGCGCCCTACTACAATCGTATTACATTACACCCAATCTGTTATGACGACAATCGTCTTAGTCAAATGGACTTATGTGGTTGTAGTAGGCCGATGCGTCCTACTACAATCATATTACATTACTCCCAATCTGTTATGACTACAATCGTATTAGTCAAATGGACTTATGTCGTTGTCGTAGGCCGATGCTTCCTACTACAATCGTATTACATTACTCCCAATCTGTTATGATTACAATCGTATTAGTCAAATGGACTTATGTGGTTATCGTAGGCCGATGCGCCCTAGTATATGAATGAAATCATATTCATTCACGGTCAATTACAAAATAACAACAAGATATATAAACGGAAGTTCCTATGACTACAATCGTATTAGTTCAATGGACTTATGTGATTGTCTTAGGCCAAAGCATCCTAGTATATGAATGAAATAATATTCATAGATGGTCAATTACTAAATAACAACCACGATATATAAACGGAAGGTCCTATTACAACAATCGTATTAGTCAAATGGACTTATGAGGTTGTCGTAGACCGATGCATCCTACTAAAATGGTATTATATTACTCCCAATCTATTATCACTACAATCGTATA
Source organism: Nicotiana noctiflora (assembly GCA_032618575.1). Lineage (NCBI taxonomy): Eukaryota > Viridiplantae > Streptophyta > Magnoliopsida > Solanales > Solanaceae > Nicotiana > Nicotiana noctiflora. The sequence goes on from JASVEL010013042.1 coordinate 48,971, forward strand.
AGTCAAATGGACTTATGTGGTTGTCGTAGGCCGATGCGTCCCACTACAATCGTATTACATTACTCCCAATCTGTTATGACTACAATCGTATTAGTCCAATGGACTTATGTGGTTGTCGTAGGCCGATGCTTCCTAGTACAATCGTATTACATTACTCCCAATCTGTTATGACTACAATCACGTAGGCCAATGTGTCCTACTACAATCGTATTACATTACTCCCAATCTGTTATGACTACAATCGTATTAGTCAAATGGACTTATGTGGTTGTCGTAGGCCGATGCTTCCTACTACAATCGTATTACATTACCCCCAATCTGTTATGACTACAATCGTATTACATTACTCCCAATCTGTTATGACTACAATCGTATTAGTCCAATGGACTTATGTGGTTGTCGTAGGCCAATGTGTCCTACTACAATCGTATTACATTACTCCCAATCTGTTATGACTACAATCGTATTAGTCAAATGGACTTATGTGGTTGTCGTAGGCCGATGCTTCCTACTACAATCGTATTACATTACTCCCAATCTGTTATGACTACAATCGTATTAGTCAAATGGACTTATGTGGTTATCGTAGGCCGATGCGCCCTACTACAATCGTATTACATTACACCCAATCTGTTATGACGACAATCGTCTTAGTCAAATGGACTTATGTGGTTGTAGTAGGCCGATGCGTCCTACTACAATCGTATTACATTACACCCAATCTGTTATGACGACAATCGTCTTAGTCAAATGGACTTATGTGGTTGTAGTAGGCCGATGCGTCCTACTACAATCATATTACATTACTCCCAATCTGTTATGACTACAATCGTATTAGTCAAATGGACTTATGTGGTTGTCGTAGGCCGATGCTTCCTACTACAATCGTATTACATTACTCCCAATCTGTTATGACTACAATCGTATTAGTCAAATGGACTTATGTGGTTATCGTAGGCCGATGCGCCCTACTACAATCGTATTACATTACACCCAATCTGTTATGACGACAATCGTCTTAGTCAAATGGACTTATGTGGTTGTAGTAGGCCGATGCGTCCTACTACAATCATATTACATTACTCCCAATCTGTTATGGCGACAATCGTCTTAGTCAAATGGACTTATGTAGTTGTAGTAGGCCGATGCGTCCTACTACAATCATATTACATTACTCCCAATCTGTTATGACTACAATCGTATTAGTCAAATGGACTTATGTAGTTGTCGTAGGCAGATGCACCCTAGTATATGAATGAAATCATATTCATTCACGATCAATTACTAAATAACAACCATGATATATAAACGGAAGGTCCTATGACTACAATCGTATTAGTCAAATGGACTTATGTGGTTGTCTTAGGCCGATACGGCCTGCTACAATCGTATTACATTACTCCCAATCTGTTATGACTACAATTGCATTGGACCAATGTATTTATATGGTTGTCGTAGGCCGATGCATCCTAGTATATGAATAAAATCATATTCATTCACGGTCAATTACTAAATAACAACCACGATATATAAACGGAAGGTCCTATTACTACAATCATATTAGGCAAATGGACTTATGTGGTTGTCGTAGGCCGATGCGTCCTACTACAATCGTATTACATTATTCACAATCTGTTATGACTACAATCGTATTAGTCAAATGGACTTATGTGGTTGTCGTAGGCCGATGCATCCTAGTATATGAATGAAATCATATTCATTCACGGTCAATTACTAAATAACAACCATGATATATAAAAGAAAGGTCCTATTACTTCAATCGTATTAGTCAAATGGACTTATGTGGTTGTCGTAGGCCGATGCGTCCTGCGACAATCGTACTACATTACTCCCAATCTGTTATGACTACAATCGTATTAGTCAAATAGACTTATGTGGTTGTCGTAATCCGATGCGTCCTAGTATGTGGTTGTCGTAGGCCGATGCGTCCTAGTGTGTGGTTGTCGTAGGCCGATGTGTCCTACTACAATCGTATTACAATACTCCCAATCTGTTATGACGACAATCGTCTTAGTCAAATGGACTTATGTGGTTGTCCTAAGCCGATGCATCCTACTACAATCATATTACATTACTCCCAATCTGTTATGACTACAATCGTATTAGTCAAATGGACTTATGTAGTTGTCGTAGGCAGATGCACCCTGGTATATGAATGAAATCATATTCATTCACGGTCAATTACTAAATAACAACCATGATATATAAACGGAAGGTCCTATGACTACAATCGTATTAGTCAAATGGACTTATGTGGTTGTTTTAGGCCGATACGGCCTGCTACAAGCGTATTACATTACTCCCAATCTGTTATGACTACAATAGTATTAGTCCAATGTACTTATGTTGTTGTCGTAGGCCGATGCGCCCTACTACAATCGTAATACATTACTCCCAATCTGTTATGACGACAATCGTCTTAGTCAAGTGGACTTATGTGGTTGTAGTAGGCCGATGCGTCCTACTACAATCATATTACATTACTCCCAATCTGTTATGACTACAATCGTATTAGTCAAATGGACTTACGTCATTGTCGTAGGCCGATGCGTCCTAGTATATGAATGAAATCATATTCATTCACGATCAATTACTAAATAACAACCATGATATATAAACGGAAGATCCTATGACTACAATCGTATTAGTCAAATGGACTTATGTGGTTGTCGTAGGCCGATGCGTCCTTCGACAATCGTATTACATTACTCCCAATCTGTTATGACTATAATTGTATTAGTCAAATGGACTTATGTGGTTGTCGTAGGCTGATGCGTCCTACGACAATCGTATTACATTACTCCCAATCTGTTATGACTATAATTGTATTAGTCAAATCGACTTATGTGGTTCTCGTAGGCCGATGCATCCTAGTATATGAATAAAATAATTCATTCACGGTCAATTACTAAATAACAACCACAATATATTAACGGAAGGTCTTATGACTACAATCGTATTAGTCCAATGGACTTATGTGGTTGTCGTAGGCCGATGCGTCCTAGTATATGAATGAAATAATATTCATAGATGGTCAATTACAAAATAACAACCACGATATATAAACGGAAGGTCCTATTACTACAATCATATTAGTCAAATGGACTTATGTGATTGTCGTAGGCAATTGCGTCCTACTAAAATTGTATTACATTACTCCCAATCTATTATGACTACAATCATATTAGTCAAATCGACTTATGTGGTTGTGTAGGCCGATGCACCCTAGTATATGAATGAATTCATATTCTTTCACGGTCAATTACTAAATAACAACCACGATATATAACTGGAAGGTCCTATTACTACAATCGTATTATTCAAATGGACTAATATGATTGTTGTTGGCCGATGCGTCATAGTATATGAATGAAATCATATTCATTCACGGTCAATTACTAAATAACAACCAAGATATATAAACGGAAGTTCCTATGACAACAATCATATTAGTCCAATGGACTTATGTGGTTGTCGTAGGCCGATGCATCCTAGTATATGAATGAAATAATATTCATAGATGGTCAATTACTAAATAACAACCATGATATACAAACGGAAGGTCCTATTACTACAATCGTATTAGTCAAATGGACTTATGTGGTTGCCGTAGGCCGATGCGTCCTACTACAATAGTATTACATTACTCCCAATCTGTTATGACTACAATCGTATTAGTCAAATGGACTTATGTCCTTGTCGTAGGCCGATGCGTCCTAGTATGTGGTTGTCGTAGGCCGATGCGTCCTAGTATGTGGTTGTCGTAGGCCGATGCATCCTACTACAATCGTATTACATTACTCCCAATCTGTTATGACGACAATCGTCTTAGTCAAATGGACTTATGTGGTTTTCCTAGGCCGATGCATCCTACTACAATCATATTACATTACTCCCAATCTGTTATGACTACAATCGTATTAGTCAAATGGACTTATGTGGTTGTCGTAGGCCGATGCGTCCTAATATATGAATGAAATCATATTCATTCACGGTCAATTACTAAATAACAACCATGATATATAAACGGAATGTCCTATGACTACAATCGTATTAGTCAAATGGACTTATGTGGTTGTCTTAGGCCGATACGGCCTGCTACAATCGTATTACATTACTCCCAATCTGTTATGACTACAATTGTATTAGTCCAATGTACTTATGTGGTTGTCGTAGGCCGATGCATCCTAGTATATGAATGAAATCATATTCATTCACGGTCAATTACTAAATAACAACCACGATATATAAATGGAAGGTCCTATTACTACAATCATATTAGTCAAATGGACTTATGTGGTTGTCGTAGGCCGATGCGTCCTACTACAATCGTATTACATTATTCACAATCTGTTATGACAACAATCGTATTAGTCAAATGGACTTATGTGGTTGTCGTAGGCCAATGCGTCCTACTACAATCGTATTACATTACTCCCAATCTGTTATGACTACAATCGTATTAGTCAAATGGACTTATGTGGTTGTCGTAGTCCGATGCTTCCTACTCAATCGTATTACATTACTCCCAATCTGTTATGACTACAATCGTATTAGTCAAATAGACTTATGTGGTTGTCGTAGGCCGATGCGCCCTACTACAATCGTAATACATTAATCCCAATCTGTTATGACGACAATCGTCTTAGTCAAGGGGACTTATGTGGTTGTAGTAGGCCGATGCGTCCTACTACAATCATATTACATTACTCCCAATCTGTTATGACTACAATCGTATTAGTCAAATGGACTTACGTCATTGTCGTAGGCCGATGCGTCCTAGAATATGAATGAAATCATATTCATTCGCGATCAATTACTAAATAACAACCATGATATATAAACGGAAGATCCTATGACTACAATCGTATTAGTCAAATGGACTTATGTGGTTGTCGTAGGCCGATGCGTCCTTCGACAATCGTATTACATTACTCCCAATCTGTTATGACTATAATTGTATTAGTCAAATGGACTTATGTGGTTGTCGTAGGCTGATGCGTCCTACGACAATCGTATTACATTACTCCCAGTCTGTTATGACTATAATTGTATTAGTCAAATCGACTTATGTGGTTCTCGTAGGCCGATGCATCCTAGTATATGAATAAAATAATTCATTCACGGTCAATTACTAAATAACAACCACAATATATTAACGGAAGGTCTTATGACTACAATCGTATTAGTCCAATGGACTTATGTGGTTGTCGTAGGCCGATGCGTCCTAGTATATGAATGAAATAATATTCATAGATGGTCAATTACAAAATAACAACCACGATATATAAACGGAAGGTCCTATTACTACAATCATATTAGTCAATTGGACTTATGTGATTGTCGTAGGCAATTGCGTCCTACTAAAATTGTATTACATTACTCCCAATCTATTATGACTACAATCATATTAGTCAAATCGACTTATGTGGTTGTGTAGGCCGATGCACCCTAGTATATGAATGAATTCATATTCTTTCACGGTCAATTACTAAATAACAACCACGATATATAACTGGAAGGTCCTATTACTACAATCGTATTATTCAAATGGACTAATATGATTGTTGTTGGCCGATGCGTCATAGTATATGAATGAAATCATATTCATTCACGGTCAATTACTAAATAACAACCAAGATATATAAACGGAAGTTCCTATGACAACAATCATATTAGTCCAATGGACTTATGTGGTTGTCGTAGGCCGATGCATCCTAGTATATGAATGAAATAATATTCATAGATGGTCAATTACTAAATAACAACCATGATATACAAACGGAAGGTCCTATTACTACAATCGTATTAGTCAAATGGACTTATGTGGTTGCCGTAGGCCGATGCGTCCTACTACAATAGTATTACATTACTCCCAATCTGTTATGACTACAATCGTATTAGTCAAATGGACTTATGTCCTTGTCGTAGGCCGATGCGTCCTAGTATGTGGTTGTCGTAGGCCGATGCGTCCTAGTATGTGGTTGTCGTAGGCCGATGCATCCTACTACAATCGTATTACATTACTCCCAATCTGTTATGACGACAATCGTCTTAGTCAAATGGACTTATGTGGTTTTCCTAGGCCGATGCATCCTACTACAATCATATTACATTACTCCCAATCTGTTATGACTACAATCGTATTAGTCAAATGGACTTATGTGGTTGTCGTAGGCCGATGCGTCCTAATATATGAATGAAATCATATTCATTCACGGTCAATTACTAAATAACAACCATGATATATAAACGGAATGTCCTATGACTACAATCGTATTAGTCAAATGGACTTATGTGGTTGTCTTAGGCCGATACGGCCTGCTACAATCGTATTACATTACTCCCAATCTGTTATAACTACAATTGTATTAGTCCAATGTACTTATGTGGTTGTCGTAGGCCGATGCATCCTAGTATATGAATGAAATCATATTCATTCACGGTCAATTACTAAATAACAACCACGATATATAAATGGAAGGTCCTATTACTACAATCATATTAGTCAAATGGACTTATGTGGTTGTCGTAGGCCGATGCGTCCTACTACAATCGTATTACATTATTCACAATCTGTTATGACAACAATCGTATTAGTCAAATGGACTTATGTGGTTGTCGTAGGCCAATGCGTCCTACTACAATCGTATTACATTACTCCCAATCTGTTATGACTACAATCGTATTAGTCAAATGGACTTATGTGGTTGTCGTAGGCCGATGCTTCCTACTCAATCGTATTACATTACTCCCAATCTGTTATGACTACAATCGTATTAGTCAAATAGACTTATGTGGTTGTCGTAGGCCGATGCGCCCTACTACAATCGTAATACATTAATCCCAATCTGTTATGACGACAATCGTCTTAGTCAAGGGGACTTATGTGGTTGTAGTAGGCCGATGCGTCCTACTACAATCATATTACATTACTCCCAATCTGTTATGACTACAATCGTATTAGTCAAATGGACTTACGTCATTGTCGTAGGCCGATGCGTCCTAGTATATGAATGAAATCATATTCATTCACGATCAATTACTAAATAACAACCATGATATATAAACGGAAGATCCTATGACTACAATCGTATTAGTCAAATGGACTTATGTGGTTGTCGTAGGCCGATGCGTCCTTCGACAATCGTATTACATTACTCCCAATCTGTTATGACTATAATTGTATTAGTCAAATGGACTTATGTGGTTGTCGTAGGCTGATGCGTCCTACGACAATCGTATTACATTACTCCCAATCTGTTATGACTATAATTGTATTAGTCAAATCGACTTATGTGGTTCTCGTAGGCCGATGCATCCTAGTATATGAATAAAATAATTCATTCACGGTCAATTACTAAATAACAACCACAATATATTAACGGAAGGTCTTATGACTACAATCGTATTAGTCCAATGGACTTATGTGGTTGTCGTAGGCCGATGCGTCCTAGTATATGAATGAAATAATATTCATAGATGGTCAATTACAAAATAACAACCACGATATATAAACGGAAGGTCCTATTACTACAATCATATTAGTCAAATGGACTTATGTGATTGTCGTAGGCAATTGCGTCCTACTAAAATTGTATTACATTACTCCCAATCTATTATGACTACAATCATATTAGTCAAATGGACTTATGTGGTTGTCGTAGGCCAATGCGTCCTACTACAATCGTATTACATTACTCCCAATCTGTTATGACTACAATCGTATTAGTCAAATGGACTTATGTGGTTGTCGTAGGCCGATGCTTCCTACTCAATCGTATTACATTACTCCCAATCTGTTATGACTACAATCGTATTAGTCAAATAGACTTATGTGGTTGTCGTAGGCCGATGCGCCCTACTACAATCGTAATACATTAATCCCAATCTGTTATGACGACAATCGTCTTAGTCAAGGGGACTTATGTGGTTGTAGTAGGCCGATGCGTCCTACTACAATCATATTACATTACTCCCAATCTGTTATGACTACAATCGTATTAGTCAAATGGACTTACGTCATTGTCGTAGGCCGATGCGTCCTAGTATATGAATGAAATCATATTCATTCACGATCAATTACTAAATAACAACCATGATATATAAACGGAAGATCCTATGACTACAATCGTATTAGTCAAATGGACTTATGTGGTTGTCGTAGGCCGATGCGTCCTTCGACAATCGTATTACATTACTCCCAATCTGTTATGACTATAATTGTATTAGTCAAATGGACTTATGTGGTTGTCGTAGGCTGATGCGTCCTACGACAATCGTATTACATTACTCCCAATCTGTTATGACTATAATTGTATTAGTCAAATCGACTTATGTGGTTCTCGTAGGCCGATGCATCCTAGTATATGAATAAAATAATTCATTCACGGTCAATTACTAAATAACAACCACAATATATTAACGGAAGGTCTTATGACTACAATCGTATTAGTCCAATGGACTTATGTGGTTGTCGTAGGCCGATGCGTCCTAGTATATGAATGAAATAATATTCATAGATGGTCAATTACAAAATAACAACCACGATATATAAACGGAAGGTCCTATTACTACAATCATATTAGTCAAATGGACTTATGTGATTGTCGTAGGCAATTGCGTCCTACTAAAATTGTATTACATTACTCCCAATCTATTATGACTACAATCATATTAGTCAAATCGACTTATGTGGTTGTGTAGGCCGATGCACCCTAGTATATGAATGAATTCATATTCTTTCACGGTCAATTACTAAATAACAACCACGATATATAACTGGAAGGTCCTATTACTACAATCGTATTATTCAAATGGACTAATATGATTGTTGTTGGCCGATGCGTCATAGTATATGAATGAAATCATATTCATTCACGGTCAATTACTAAATAACAACCAAGATATATAAACGGAAGTTCCTATGACAACAATCATATTAGTCCAATGGACTTATGTGGTTGTCGTAGGCCGATGCATCCTAGTATATGAATGAAATAATATTCATAGATGGTCAATTACTAAATAACAACCATGATATACAAACGGAAGGTCCTATTACTACAATCGTATTAGTCAAATGGACTTATGTGGTTGCCATAGGCCGATGCGTCCTACTACAATAGTATTACATTACTCCCAATCTGTTATGACTACAATCGTATTAGTCAAATGGACTTATGTCCTTGTCGTAGGCCGATGCGTCCTAGTATGTGGTTGTCGTAGGCCGATGCGTCCTAGTATGTGGTTGTCGTAGGCCGATGCATCCTACTACAATCGTATTACATTACTCCCAATCTGTTATGACGACAATCGTCTTAGTCAAATGGACTTATGTGGTTTTCCTAGGCCGATGCATCCTACTACAATCATATTACATTACTCCCAATCTGTTATGACTACAATCGTATTAGTCAAATGGACTTATGTGGTTGTCGTAGGCCGATGCGTCCTAATATATGAATGAAATCATATTCATTCACGGTCAATTATTAAATAACAACCATGATATATAAACGGAATGTCCTATGACTACAATCGTATTAGTCAAATGGACTTATGTGGTTGTCTTAGGCCGATACGGCCTGCTACAATCGTATTACATTACTCCCAATCTGTTATGACTACAATTGTATTAGTCCAATGTACTTATGTGGTTGTCGTAGGCCGATGCATCCTAGTATATGAATGAAATCATATTCATTCACGGTCAATTACTAAATAACAACCACGATATATAAATGGAAGGTCCTATTACTACAATCATATTAGTCAAATGGACTTATGTGGTTGTCGTAGGCCGATGCGTCCTACTACAATCGTATTACATTATTCACAATCTGTTATGACAACAATCGTATTAGTCAAATGGACTTATGTGGTTGTCGTAGGCCAATGCGTCCTACTACAATCGTATTACATTACTCCCAATCTGTTATGACTACAATCGTATTAGTCAAATGGACTTATGTCCTTGTCGTAGGCCGATGCTTCCTACTCAATCGTATTACATTACTCCCAATCTGTTATGACTACAATCGTATTAGTCAAATAGACTTATGTGGTTGTCGTAGGCCGATGCGCCCTACTACAATCGTAATACATTAATCCCAATCTGTTATGACGACAATCGTCTTAGTCAAGGGGACTTATGTGGTTGTAGTAGGCCGATGCGTCCTACTACAATCATATTACATTACTCCCAATCTGTTATGACTACAATCGTATTAGTCAATTGGACTTATGTCATTGTCGTAGGCCGATGCGTCCTAGTATATGAATGAAATCATATTCATTCACGATCAATTACTAAATAACAACCATGACTATAATTAGTCAAATGGACTTATGTGGTTGTCGTAGGCCGATGCATCCTGCGACAATCGTATTACATTACTCCCAATCTGTTATGACTATAATTGTATTAGTCAAATGGACTTATGTGGTTTTCGTAGGCCGATGCGTCCTACGACAATCGTATTACATTACTCGCAATCTGTTATGACTACAATCGTATTAGTCAAATCGACTTATGTGGTTCTCGTCGGCTGATGCATCCTAGTATAAGAATAAAATCATATTCATTCACGGTCAATTACTAAATAACAACCACGATAAACGGAAGGTCTTATGACTACAATCGTATTAGTCAAATGGACTTAAGTGATTGTCATAGGCCGACGCGTCCTAGTATATGAATGAAATCATATTCATTCACGGTCAATTACAAAATAACAACCAGATATACAAACGGAAGTTCCTATGACTACAATCGTATTAGTCCAATGGACTTATGTGGTTGTCGTAGGCCGATGCGTCCTAGTATATGAATGAAATAATATTCATAGATGGTCAATTACAAAATAACAACCACGATATATAAATCGAAGGTCCTATTAATACAATCGTATTAGTCCAGTGGACTTATGTGGTTGTCGTAGGCCGATGCGTCCTAGTATATGAATGAAATCATATTCATTCATGGTCAATTAGAACGGAGTCAACAACTATGGACCGAGACGATCGAATGAAAGGCGGACTATAGGCAATCGTTCTCTAATTAACAACCACGATATATAAACGGAAGGTCCTATGACTACAATGGTATTAGTCAAATGGACTTATGTGGTTGTCGTAGGCCGATGTGTCCTACTACAATCGTATTACAATATTCCCAATATGTTATGACTACATTCGTATTAGTCAAATGGACATATGTGGTTGTCGTAGGCATCCTACTACAATCGTATTATGTTACTCCCAATCTGTTATGACTACAATCGTATTAGTCAAATGGACTTATGTGGTTGTCGTAGGCCGATGCGTCCTACTACAATCGTATTACATTACTCCCAATCTGTTATGACTACAATTGTATTAGTCAAATTGACTTATGTGGTTGTCGTAGGCCGATGCTTCCTACTACAATCGTATTACATTACTCCCAATCTGTTATGAGTACAATCGTATTAGTCAAATGGACATATGTGGTTGTCGTAGGCCGATGCGCCCTACTACAATCGTATTACATTATTCCCAATCTGTTATGACGACAATCGTCTTAGTCAAATGGACATATGTGGTTGTAGTAGGCCGATGCGTCCTACTACAATCATATTACATTACTCCCAATCTGTTATGACTACAATCGTATTAGTCAAATGGACTTATGTCGTTGTCGTAGGCCGATGCGTCCTATTATATGAATGAAATCATATTCATTCACGGTCAATTACTAAATAACAACCACGATATATAAACGGAAGGTCCTATTACTACAATCATATTAGTCATATGGACTTATGTGGTTGTCATAGGCCGATGCGTCCTACTACAATCGTATTACATTACTCCCAATCTCTTATGACTACAATCGTATTAGTCAAATCGACTTATGTGGTTGTCGTAGGCCGAAACATCCTAGTATATGACTGAAATCATATTCATTCACGGTCAATTACTAAATAACAACCACGATATATAAATGGAAGGTCCTATTACTACAATCGTATTAGTAAAATGGACTTATGTGATTGTCGTAGGCCGATGCGTCATAGTATATGAATGAAATCATATTCATTCACGGTCAATTACTAAATAACAACGACGATATATAAACGGAAGTTCCTCTGACTACAATCATATTAGTCCAATGGACTTATGCGGTTGTCGTAGGCCGATGCGTCCTAGTATATGAATTAAATAATATTCACAGATGGTCAATTACTAAATAACAACCACGATAGATAAACGAAAGATCCTATGACTACAATCGTATTAGTCAGATGGACTTATGTGGTTGTCGTAGGCCGATGCGTCCTACTACAATCGAATTACATTATTCCTAATATGTTATGACTACAATCGTATTAGTCAAATCGACTTATGTGGTTGTCGTAGGCCGATGCGTCCTAATACAATCGTATTACATTACTCCCAATCTGTTATGACTAAAATTGTATTAGTCAAATGGACTTATGTGGTTGCCGTAGGCTGATGCGTCCTACTACAATTGTATTACATTACTCCCAATCTGTTATGACTACAATCGTATTAGTCAAATGGACTTATGTGGTTGTCGTAGGCGATGCGTCCTAGTATGTAGTTGTCGTAGGCCGATGAGTCCTACTACAATCGTGTTACATTACTCCCAATCTGTTATGACTGGAATCGTATTAGTCAAATGGACTTATGTGGTTGTCGTAGGCCGATGCGTCCAACTACAATCGTATTACATTACTCCCAATCTGTTATGACTACAATCGTATTAGTCAAATGGACTTATGTGGTTGTCGTAGGCCGATGCGTCCTAGTATATGAATGAAATCATATTCATTCACGGTCATTTACTAAATAACAACCACGATATGTAAACGGAAGGTCCTTTGACTATAATCGTATTAGTCCAATGGACTTAATATGTTATCGTACCCCGATGCGTCCTACTACAATCATATTACATTACTCCCAATCTGTTATGACTACATCCGTTTTAGTAAAATGGACTTATGTGGTTGTCGTAGGCCGATGCTTCCTAGTATATGAATGAAATCATATTCATTCACGGTCAATTACTAAATAACAACGACGATATATAAACGGAAGGTCCTATGACTACAATCGTATTAGTGAAATGGACTTATGCGATTGTCATAGGCCGATGCGTCCTAGTATATGAATGAAATCATATTCATTCACGGTCAATTACAAAATTACAACCAGATATATAAACGGAAGTTCCTATGACTACAATCGTATTAGTCCAACGGACTTATGTGGTTGTCATAGGCCGATGCATCCTAGTATATGAATGAAATAATATTCATAGCTGGTCAATTACTAAATAACAACCACGATATATTAACGGAAGGTCCTATTACTACAATCGTATTAGTCAAATGGACTTATGTGGTTGTCGTAGGCCGATGCGTCCTACTACAATCGTATTATATTACTCCCAATCTGTTATGACTACAATCGTATAAGTCAAATGGACTTATATGGTTGTCGTAGGCAGATGCGTCCTACTACAATCGTATTACATTACTCCCAATCTGTTATGACTACAATCGTATTAGTCCAATGGACTTATGTGGTTGTCGTAGGCCGATGCGTCCTAGTATATGAATGAAATCATATTCATTCATGGTCAATTACTAAATAAAGACCAAGATATATAAACGGAAGGTCCTATGACTACAATGGTATTAGTCAAATGGACTTATGTGGTTGTCGTAGGCCGATGCGTCCTACTATAATCATATTACATTATTCCCAATATGTTATGACTACAATCGTATTTATCAAATAGACTTATGTGGTTGTCGTAGGCCGATGCGTCCTACTACAATCGTATTACATTACTCCCAATCTGTTATGACTACAATCGTATTAGTCAAATGGACATATGTGGTTGTCATAGGCCGATGCGTCCTACTAAAATCATATTATATTACTCCCAATCTGTTATGACTACAATTGTATTAGTCAAATGGACTTATGTGGTTGTCGTAGGCCGATGCTTCCTACTACAATCGTATTATATTACTCTCAATTTGTTATGACTACAATCGTATTAGTCAAATGGACTTATGTGGTTGTCGTAGGCCAATGCGCCATACTACAATCGTATTACATTACTCCCAATCTGTTACGACGACAATCGTCTTAGTCAAATGGTCTTATGTGGTTGTAGTAGGCCGATGCGTCCTACTACAACCATATTACATTACTCCCAATCTGTTATGACTAATAACGTATTAGTCAAATGGACTTATGTGATTGTCGTAGGCCAATGCATCCTAGTATATGAATGAAATCATATTCATTCACGATCAATTACTAAATACTAACCATGATATATAAAGGGAAGGTCCTATGGCTACAATCGTATTAGTCAAATATACTTATGTGGTTGTCGTAGGCCGATGCGTCCTACTACAATCGTATTACATTACTCCCAATCTATTATGACTACAATCGTATTAGTCAAATTGACTTATGTGGTTGTCGTAGGCCGATGCATCCTAGTATGTGGTTGTTGTAGGCCGATGCATCCTACTACAATCGTATTACAGTACTCTCAATCTGTTATGACTAGAATTGTATTAGTCAAATGGACTTATGTGGTTGTCGTAGGCCGATGCGTCCTACTACAATCGTATTACATTACTCCCAATCTGTTATGACTACAATCGTATTAGTCATATCGACTTATATGGTTGTCGTAGGCCGATGCATCCTAGTATATGAATGAAATCATATTCATTCACGGTCAATTACTAAATAACAACCACGATATATAAACGGAAGGTCCTATTACTACAATCGTATTAGTCAAATGGACTTATGTGATTGTCGTAGGCCGATGCATCATAGTATATGAATGAAATCATATTCATTCACGATCACTTACTAAATAACAACCACGATATAGAAACGGAAGTTCCTATGACTACAATCATATTAGTCCAATGGACTTATGTGGTTGTCGTTGGCCGATGCGTCCTAGTATATGAATGAAATAATATTCACAGATGGTCAATTACTAAATAACAACCACGATAGATAAACGAAAGGTCCTACGACTACAATCGTATTAGTCAGATGGACTTATGTGGTTGTCGTAGGCCGATGCGTCCTACTACAATCGTATTACATTATTCCCAATATGTTATGACTACAATCGTATTAGTCAAATGGACTTATGTGGTTGTCGTAGGCCGATGCGTCCTAATACAATCGTATTACATTACTCCCAATCTGTTATGACTAAAATTGTATTAGTCAAATGGACTTATGTGGTTGTCGTAGGCAGATGCGTCCTACTACAATCGTATTACATTACTCCCAATCTGTTATGACTACAATCGTATTAGTCCAATGGACTTATGTGGTTGTCGTAGGCCGATGCGTCCTAGTATATGAATGAAATCATATTCATTCATGGTCAATTACTAAATAAAGACCAAGATATATAAACGGAAGGTCCTATGACTACAATTGTATTAGTCAAATGGACTTATGTGGTTGTCGTAGGCCGATGCGTCCTACTATAATCATATTACATTATTCCCAATATGTTATGACTACAATCGTATTTATCAAATAGACTTATGTGGTTGTCGTAGGCCGATGCGTCCTACTACAATCGTATTACATTACTCCCAATCTGTTATGACTACAATCGTATTAGTCAAATGGACATATGTGGTTGTCATAGGCCGATGCGTCCTACTAAAATCATATTATATTACTCCCAATCTGTTATGACTACAATTGTATTAGTCAAATGGACTTATGTGGTTGTCGTAGGCCGATGCTTCCTACTACAATCGTATTATATTACTCCCAATTTGTTATGACTACAATCGTATTAGTCAAATGGACTTATGTGGTTGTCGTAGGCCAATGCGCCATACTACAATCGTATTACATTACTCCCAATCTGTTACGACGACAATCGTCTTAGTCAAATGGTCTTATGTGGTTGTAGTAGGCCGATGCGTCCTACTACAACCATATTACATTACTCCCAATCTGTTATGACTAATAACGTATTAGTCAAATGGACTTATGTGATTGTCGTAGGCCAATGCATCCTAGTATATGAATGAAATCATATTCATTCACGATCAATTACTAAATACTAACCATGATATATAAACGGAAGGTCCTATGGCTACAATCGTATTAGTCAAATATACTTATGTGATTGTCGTAGGCCGATGCGTCCTACTACAATCGTATTACATTACTCCCAATCTATTATGACTACAATCGTATTAGTCAAATTGACTTATGTGGTTGTCGTAGGCCGATGCATCCTAGTATGTGGTTGTTGTAGGCCGATGCATCCTACTACAATCGTATTACAGTACTCCCAATCTGTTATGACTAGAATTGTATTAGTCAAATGGACTTATGTGGTTGTCGTAGGCCGATGCGTCCTACTACAATCGTATTACATTACTCCCAATCTGTTATGACTACAATCGTATTAGTCATATCGACTTATATGGTTGTCGTAGGCCGATGCATCCTAGTATATGAATGAAATCATATTCATTCACGGTCAATTACTAAATAACAACCACGATATATAAACGGAAGGTCCTATTACTACAATCGTATTAGTCAAATGGACTTATGTGATTGTCGTAGGCCGATGCATCATAGTATATGAATGAAATCATATTCATTCACGATCACTTACTAAATAACAACCACGATATAGAAACGGAAGTTCCTATGACTACAATCATATTAGTCCAATGGACTTATGTGGTTGTCGTTGGCCGATGCGTCCTAGTATATGAATGAAATAATATTCACAGATGGTCAATTACTAAATAACAACCACGATAGATAAACGAAAGGTCCTACGACTACAATCGTATTAGTCAGATGGACTTATGTGGTTGTCGTAGGCCGATGCGTCCTACTACAATCGTATTACATTATTCCCAATATGTTATGACTACAATCGTATTAGTCAAATGGACTTATGTGGTTGTCGTAGGCCGATGCGTCCTAATACAATCGTATTACATTACTCCCAATCTGTTATGACTAAAATTGTATTAGTCAAAAGGACTTATGTGGTTGTCGTAGGCAGATGCGTCCTACTACAATCGTATTACATTACTCCCAATCTGTTATGACTACAATCGTATTAGTCAAATGGACTTATGTGGTTGTCGTAGGCCGATGCGTCCTAGTATGTGGTTGTCGTAGGCCGATGCGTCCTACTACAATCGTATTACATTACTCCCAATCTGTTATGACTACATCCGTATTAGTAAAATGAACTTATGTGGTTGTCGTAGGCCGATGCTTCCTAGTATATGAATGAAATCATATTCATTCACGGTCAATTACTAAATAACAACGACGATATATAAACGTAAGGTCCTATGACTACAATCGTATTAGTGAAATGGACTTATGCGATTGTCATAGGCCGACGCGTCCTAGTATATGAATGAAATCATATTCATTCACGGTCAATTACAAAATAACAACCAGATACATAAACGGAAGTTCCTATGACTACAATCGTATTAGTCCAACGGACTTATGTGGTTGTCATAGGCCGATGCGTCCTAGTATATGAATGAAATAATATTCATAGATGGTCAATTACTAAATAACAACCATGATATATAAACGGAAGGTCCTATTACTACAATCGTATTAGTCAAATGGACTTATGTGGTTGTCGTAGACCGATGCGTCCTACTACAATCGTATTATATTACTCCCAATCTGTTATGACTACAATCGTATAAGTCAAATGGACTTATATGGTAGTCGTAGGCAGATGCGTCCTACTACAATCGTATTACATTACTCCCAATCTGTTATGACTACAATCGTATTAGTCCAATGGACTTATGTGGTTGTCGTAGGCCGAAGCGTCCTAGTATATGAATGAAATCATATTCATTCATGGTCAATTACTAAATAAAGACCAAGATATATAAACGGAAGGTCCTATGACTACAATGGTATTAGTCAAATGGACTTATGTGGTTGTCGTAGGCCGATGCGTCCTACTATAATCATATTACATTATTCCCAATATGTTATGACTACAATCGTATTTATCAAATAGACTTATGTGGTTGTCGTAGGCCGATGCTTCCTACTACAATCGTATTATATTACTCCCAATTTGTTATGACTACAATCGTATTAGTCAAATGGACTTATGTGGTTGTCGTAGGCCGATGCGTCCTAGTATGTGGTTGTCGTAGGCCGATGCGTCCTACTACAATCGTATTACATTACTCCCAATCTGTTATGACTACAATCGTATTAGTCCAATGGACTTATGTGGTTGTCGTAGGCCGATGCGTCCTAGTATATGAATGAAATCATATTCATTCATGGTCAATTACTAAATAAAGACCAAGATATATAAACGGAAGGTCCTATGACTACAATTGTATTAGTCAAATGGACTTATGTGGTTGTCGTAGGCCGATGCGTCCTACTATAATCATATTACATTATTCCCAATATGTTATGACTACAATCGTATTTATCAAATAGACTTATGTGGTTGTCGTAGGCCGATGCGTCCTACTACAATCGTATTACATTACTCCCAATCTGTTATGACTACAATCGTATTAGTCAAATGGACATATGTGGTTGTCATAGGCCGATGCGTCCTACTAAAATCATATTATATTACTCCCAATCTGTTATGACTACAATTGTATTAGTCAAATGGACTTATGTGGTTGTCGTAGGCCGATGCTTCCTACTACAATCGTATTATATTACTCCCAATTTGTTATGACTACAATCGTATTAGTCAAATGGACTTATGTGGTTGTCGTAGGCCAATGCGCCATACTACAATCGTATTACATTACTCCCAATCTGTTACGACGACAATCGTCTTAGTCAAATGGTCTTATGTGGTTGTAGTAGGCCGATGCGTCCTACTACAACCATATTACATTACTCCCAATCTGTTATGACTAATAACGTATTAGTCAAATGGACTTATGTGATTGTCGTAGGCCAATGCATCCTAGTATATGAATGAAATCATATTCATTCACGATCAATTACTAAATACTAACCATGATATATAAACGGAAGGTCCTATGGCTACAATCGTATTAGTCAAATATACTTATGTGATTGTCGTAGGCCGATGCGTCCTACTACAATCGTATTACATTACTCCCAATCTATTATGACTACAATCGTATTAGTCAAATTGACTTATGTGGTTGTCGTAGGCCGATGCATCCTAGTATGTGGTTGTTGTAGGCCGATGCATCCTACTACAATCGTATTACAGTACTCCCAATCTGTTATGACTAGAATTGTATTAGTCAAATGGACTTATGTGGTTGTCGTAGGCCGATGCGTCCTACTACAATCGTATTACATTACTCCCAATCTGTTATGACTACAATCGTATTAGTCATATCGACTTATATGGTTGTCGTAGGCCGATGCATCCTAGTATATGAATGAAATCATATTCATTCACGGTCAATTACTAAATAACAACCACGATATATAAACGGAAGGTCCTATTACTACAATCGTATTAGTCAAATGGACTTATGTGATTGTCGTAGGCCGATGCATCATAGTATATGAATGAAATCATATTCATTCACGATCACTTACTAAATAACAACCACGATATAGAAACGGAAGTTCCTATGACTACAATCATATTAGTCCAATGGACTTATGTGGTTGTCGTTGGCCGATGCGTCCTAGTATATGAATGAAATAATATTCACAGATGGTCAATTACTAAATAACAACCACGATAGATAAACGAAAGGTCCTACGACTACAATCGTATTAGTCAGATGGACTTATGTGGTTGTCGTAGGCCGATGCGTCCTACTACAATCGTATTACATTATTCCCAATATGTTATGACTACAATCGTATTAGTCAAATGGACTTATGTGGTTGTCGTAGGCCGATGCGTCCTAATACAATCGTATTACATTACTCCCAATCTGTTATGACTAAAATTGTATTAGTCAAAAGGACTTATGTGGTTGTCGTAGGCAGATGCGTCCTACTACAATCGTATTACATTACTCCCAATCTGTTATGACTACAATCGTATTAGTCAAATGGACTTATGTGGTTGTCGTAGGCCGATGCGTCCTAGTATGTGGTTGTCGTAGGCCGATGCGTCCTACTACAATCGTATTACATTACTCCCAATCTGTTATGACTACATCCGTATTAGTAAAATGAACTTATGTGGTTGTCGTAGGCCGATGCTTCCTAGTATATGAATGAAATCATATTCATTCACGGTCAATTACTAAATAACAACGACGATATATAAACGTAAGGTCCTATGACTACAATCGTATTAGTGAAATGGACTTATGCGATTGTCATAGGCCGACGCGTCCTAGTATATGAATGAAATCATATTCATTCACGGTCAATTACAAAATAACAACCAGATATATAAACGGAAGTTCCTATGACTACAATCGTATTAGTCCAACGGACTTATGTGGTTGTCATAGGCCGATGCGTCCTAGTATATGAATGAAATAATATTCATAGATGGTCAATTACTAAATAACAACCATGATATATAAACGGAAGGTCCTATTACTACAATCGTATTAGTCAAATGGACTTATGTGGTTGTCGTAGACCGATGCGTCCTACTACAATCGTATTATATTACTCCCAATCTGTTATGACTACAATCGTATAAGTCAAATGGACTTATATGGTAGTCGTAGGCAGATGCGTCCTACTACAATCGTATTACATTACTCCCAATCTGTTATGACTACAATCGTATTAGTCCAATGGACTTATGTGGTTGTCGTAGGCCGATGCGTCCTAGTATATGAATGAAATCATATTCATTCATGGTCAATTACTAAATAAAGACCAAGATATATAAACGGAAGGTCCTATGACTACAATGGTATTAGTCAAATGGACTTATGTGGTTGTCGTAGGCCGATGCGTCCTACTATAATCATATTACATTATTCCCAATATGTTATGACTACAATCGTATTTATCAAATAGACTTATGTGGTTGTCGTAGGCCGATGCTTCCTACTACAATCGTATTATATTACTCCCAATTTGTTATGACTACAATCGTATTAGTCAAATGGACTTATGTGGTTGTCGTAGGCCGATGCGTCCTAGTATGTGGTTGTCGTAGGCCGATGCGTCCTACTACAATCGTATTACATTACTCCCAATCTGTTATGACTACAATCGTATTAGTCCAATGGACTTATGTGGTTGTCGTAGGCCGATGCGTCCTAGTATATGAATGAAATCATATTCATTCATGGTCAATTACTAAATAAAGACCAAGATATATAAACGGAAGGTCCTATGACTACAATTGTATTAGTCAAATGGACTTATGTGGTTGTCGTAGGCCGATGCGTCCTACTATAATCATATTACATTATTCCCAATATGTTATGACTACAATCGTATTTATCAAATAGACTTATGTGGTTGTCGTAGGCCGATGCGTCCTACTACAATCGTATTACATTACTCCCAATCTGTTATGACTACAATCGTATTAGTCAAATGGACATATGTGGTTGTCATAGGCCGATGCGTCCTACTAAAATCATATTATATTACTCCCAATCTGTTATGACTACAATTGTATTAGTCAAATGGACTTATGTGGTTGTCGTAGGCCGATGCTTCCTACTACAATCGTATTATATTACTCCCAATTTGTTATGACTACAATCGTATTAGTCAAATGGACTTATGTGGTTGTCGTAGGCCAATGCGCCATACTACAATCGTATTACATTACTCCCAATCTGTTACGACGACAATCGTCTTAGTCAAATGGTCTTATGTGGTTGTAGTAGGCCGATGCGTCCTACTACAACCATATTACATTACTCCCAATCTGTTATGACTAATAACGTATTAGTCAAATGGACTTATGTGATTGTCGTAGGCCAATGCATCCTAGTATATGAATGAAATCATATTCATTCACGATCAATTACTAAATACTAACCATGATATATAAACGGAAGGTCCTATGGCTACAATCGTATTAGTCAAATATACTTATGTGGTTGTCGTAGGCCGATGCGTCCTACTACAATCGTATTACATTACTCCCAATCTATTATGACTACAATCGTATTAGTCAAATTGACTTATGTGGTTGTCGTAGGCCGATGCATCCTAGTATGTGGTTGTTGTAGGCCGATGCATCCTACTACAATCGTATTACAGTACTCCCAATCTGTTATGACTAGAATTGTATTAGTCAAATGGACTTATGTGGTTGTCGTAGGCCGATGCGTCCTACTACAATCGTATTACATTACTCCCAATCTGTTATGACTACAATCGTATTAGTCATATCGACTTATATGGTTGTCGTAGGCCGATGCATCCTAGTATATGAATGAAATCATATTCATTCACGGTCAATTACTAAATAACAACCACGATATATAAACGGAAGGTCCTATTACTACAATCGTATTAGTCAAATGGACTTATGTGATTGTCGTAGGCCGATGCATCATAGTATATGAATGAAATCATATTCATTCACGATCACTTACTAAATAACAACCACGATATAGAAACGGAAGTTCCTATGACTACAATCATATTAGTCCAATGGACTTATGTGGTTGTCGTTGGCCGATGCGTCCTTGTATATGAATGAAATAATATTCACAGATGGTCAATTACTAAATAACAACCACGATAGATAAACGAAAGGTCCTACGACTACAATCGTATTAGTCAGATGGACTTATGTGGTTGTCGTAGGCCGATGCGTCCTACTACAATCGTATTACATTATTCCCAATATGTTATGACTACAATCGTATTAGTCAAATGGACTTATGTGGTTGTCGTAGGCCGATGCGTCCTAATACAATCGTATTACATTACTCCCAATCTGTTATGACTAAAATTGTATTAGTCAAAAGGACTTATGTGGTTGTCGTAGGCAGATGCGTCCTACTACAATCGTATTACATTACTCCCAATCTGTTATGACTACAATCGTATTAGTCAAATGGACTTATGTGGTTGTCGTAGGCCGATGCGTCCTAGTATATGAATGAAATCATATTCATTCATGGTCAATTACTAAATAAAGACCAAGATATATAAACGGAAGGTCCTATGACTACAATTGTATTAGTCAAATGGACTTATGTGGTTGTCGTAGGCCGATGCGTCCTACTATAATCATATTACATTATTCCCAATATGTTATGACTACAATCGTATTTATCAAATAGACTTATGTGGTTGTCGTAGGCCGATGCGTCCTACTACAATCGTATTACATTACTCCCAATCTGTTATGACTACAATCGTATTAGTCAAATGGACATATGTGGTTGTCATAGGCCGATGCGTCCTACTAAAATCATATTATATTACTCCCAATCTGTTATGACTACAATTGTATTAGTCAAATGGACTTATGTGGTTGTCGTAGGCCGATGCTTCCTACTACAATCGTATTATATTACTCCCAATTTGTTATGACTACAATCGTATTAGTCAAATGGACTTATGTGGTTGTCGTAGGCCAATGCGCCATACTACAATCGTATTACATTACTCCCAATCTGTTACGACGACAATCGTCTTAGTCAAATGGTCTTATGTGGTTGTAGTAGGCCGATGCGTCCTACTACAACCATATTACATTACTCCCAATCTGTTATGACTAATAACGTATTAGTCAAATGGACTTATGTGATTGTCGTAGGCCAATGCATCCTAGTATATGAATGAAATCATATTCATTCACGATCAATTACTAAATACTAACCATGATATATAAACGGAAGGTCCTATGGCTACAATCGTATTAGTCAAATATACTTATGTGATTGTCGTAGGCCGATGCGTCCTACTACAATCGTATTACATTACTCCCAATCTATTATGACTACAATCGTATTAGTCAAATTGACTTATGTGGTTGTCGTAGGCCGATGCATCCTAGTATGTGGTTGTTGTAGGCCGATGCATCCTACTACAATCGTATTACAGTACTCCCAATCTGTTATGACTAGAATTGTATTAGTCAAATGGACTTATGTGGTTGTCGTAGGCCGATGCGTCCTACTACAATCGTATTACATTACTCCCAATCTGTTATGACTACAATCGTATTAGTCATATCGACTTATATGGTTGTCGTAGGCCGATGCATCCTAGTATATGAATGAAATCATATTCATTCACGGTCAATTACTAAATAACAACCACGATATATAAACGGAAGGTCCTATTACTACAATCGTATTAGTCAAATGGACTTATGTGATTGTCGTAGGCCGATGCATCATAGTATATGAATGAAATCATATTCATTCACGATCACTTACTAAATAACAACCACGATATAGAAACGGAAGTTCCTATGACTACAATCATATTAGTCCAATGGACTTATGTGGTTGTCGTTGGCCGATGCGTCCTAGTATATGAATGAAATAATATTCACAGATGGTCAATTACTAAATAACAACCACGATAGATAAACGAAAGGTCCTACGACTACAATCGTATTAGTCAGATGGACTTATGTGGTTGTCGTAGGCCGATGCGTCCTACTACAATCGTATTACATTATTCCCAATATGTTATGACTACAATCGTATTAGTCAAATGGACTTATGTGGTTGTCGTAGGCCGATGCGTCCTAATACAATCGTATTACATTACTCCCAATCTGTTATGACTAAAATTGTATTAGTCAAAAGGACTTATGTGGTTGTCGTAGGCAGATGCGTCCTACTACAATCGTATTACATTACTCCCAATCTGTTATGACTACAATCGTATTAGTCAAATGGACTTATGTGGTTGTCGTAGGCCGATGCGTCCTAGTATGTGGTTGTCGTAGGCCGATGCGTCCTACTACAATCGTATTACATTACTCCCAATCTGTTATGACTACATCCGTATTAGTAAAATGAACTTATGTGGTTGTCGTAGGCCGATGCTTCCTAGTATATGAATGAAATCATATTCATTCACGGTCAATTACTAAATAACAACGACGATATATAAACGTAAGGTCCTATGACTACAATCGTATTAGTGAAATGGACTTATGCGATTGTCATAGGCCGACGCGTCCTAGTATATGAATGAAATCATATTCATTCACGGTCAATTACAAAATAACAACCAGATATATAAACGGAAGTTCCTATGACTACAATCGTATTAGTCCAACGGACTTATGTGGTTGTCATAGGCCGATGCGTCCTAGTATATGAATGAAATAATATTCATAGATGGTCAATTACTAAATAACAACCATGATATATAAACGGAAGGTCCTATTACTACAATCGTATTAGTCAAATGGACTTATGTGGTTGTCGTAGACCGATGCGTCCTACTACAATCGTATTATATTACTCCCAATCTGTTATGACTACAATCGTATAAGTCAAATGGACTTATATGGTAGTCGTAGGCAGATGCGTCCTACTACAATCGTATTACATTACTCCCAATCTGTTATGACTACAATCGTATTAGTCCAATGGACTTATGTGGTTGTCGTAGGCCGATGCGTCCTAGTATATGAATGAAATCATATTCATTCATGGTCAATTACTAAATAAAGACCAAGATATATAAACGGAAGGTCCTATGACTACAATGGTATTAGTCAAATGGACTTATGTGGTTGTCGTAGGCCGATGCGTCCTACTATAATCATATTACATTATTCCCAATATGTTATGACTACAATCGTATTTATCAAATAGACTTATGTGGTTGTCGTAGGCCGATGCTTCCTACTACAATCGTATTATATTACTCCCAATTTGTTATGACTACAATCGTATTAGTCAAATGGACTTATGTGGTTGTCGTAGGCCGATGCGTCCTAGTATGTGGTTGTCGTAGGCCGATGCGTCCTACTACAATCGTATTACATTACTCCCAATCTGTTATGACTACAATCGTATTAGTCCAATGGACTTATGTGGTTGTCGTAGGCCGATGCGTCCTAGTATATGAATGAAATCATATTCATTCATGGTCAATTACTAAATAAAGACCAAGATATATAAACGGAAGGTCCTATGACTACAATTGTATTAGTCAAATGGACTTATGTGGTTGTCGTAGGCCGATGCGTCCTACTATAATCATATTACATTATTCCCAATATGTTATGACTACAATCGTATTTATCAAATAGACTTATGTGGTTGTCGTAGGCCGATGCGTCCTACTACAATCGTATTACATTACTCCCAATCTGTTATGACTACAATCGTATTAGTCAAATGGACATATGTGGTTGTCATAGGCCGATGCGTCCTACTAAAATCATATTATATTACTCCCAATCTGTTATGACTACAATTGTATTAGTCAAATGGACTTATGTGGTTGTCGTAGGCCGATGCTTCCTACTACAATCGTATTATATTACTCCCAATTTGTTATGACTACAATCGTATTAGTCAAATGGACTTATGTGGTTGTCGTAGGCCAATGCGCCATACTACAATCGTATTACATTACTCCCAATCTGTTACGACGACAATCGTCTTAGTCAAATGGTCTTATGTGGTTGTAGTAGGCCGATGCGTCCTACTACAACCATATTACATTACTCCCAATCTGTTATGACTAATAACGTATTAGTCAAATGGACTTATGTGATTGTCGTAGGCCAATGCATCCTAGTATATGAATGAAATCATATTCATTCACGATCAATTACTAAATACTAACCATGATATATAAACGGAAGGTCCTATGGCTACAATCGTATTAGTCAAATATACTTATGTGGTTGTCGTAGGCCGATGCGTCCTACTACAATCGTATTACATTACTCCCAATCTATTATGACTACAATCGTATTAGTCAAATTGACTTATGTGGTTGTCGTAGGCCGATGCATCCTAGTATGTGGTTGTTGTAGGCCGATGCATCCTACTACAATCGTATTACAGTACTCCCAATCTGTTATGACTAGAATTGTATTAGTCAAATGGACTTATGTGGTTGTCGTAGGCCGATGCGTCCTACTACAATCGTATTACATTACTCCCAATCTGTTATGACTACAATCGTATTAGTCATATCGACTTATATGGTTGTCGTAGGCCGATGCATCCTAGTATATGAATGAAATCATATTCATTCACGGTCAATTACTAAATAACAACCACGATATATAAACGGAAGGTCCTATTACTACAATCGTATTAGTCAAATGGACTTATGTGATTGTCGTAGGCCGATGCATCATAGTATATGAATGAAATCATATTCATTCACGATCACTTACTAAATAACAACCACGATATAGAAACGGAAGTTCCTATGACTACAATCATATTAGTCCAATGGACTTATGTGGTTGTCGTTGGCCGATGCGTCCTTGTATATGAATGAAATAATATTCACAGATGGTCAATTACTAAATAACAACCACGATAGATAAACGAAAGGTCCTACGACTACAATCGTATTAGTCAGATGGACTTATGTGGTTGTCGTAGGCCGATGCGTCCTACTACAATCGTATTACATTATTCCCAATATGTTATGACTACAATCGTATTAGTCAAATGGACTTATGTGGTTGTCGTAGGCCGATGCGTCCTAATACAATCGTATTACATTACTCCCAATCTGTTATGACTAAAATTGTATTAGTCAAAAGGACTTATGTGGTTGTCGTAGGCAGATGCGTCCTACTACAATCGTATTACATTACTCCCAATCTGTTATGACTACAATCGTATTAGTCAAATGGACTTATGTGGTTGTCGTAGGCCGATGCGTCCTAGTATATGAATGAAATCATATTCATTCATGGTCAATTACTAAATAAAGACCAAGATATATAAACGGAAGGTCCTATGACTACAATTGTATTAGTCAAATGGACTTATGTGGTTGTCGTAGGCCGATGCGTCCTACTATAATCATATTACATTATTCCCAATATGTTATGACTACAATCGTATTTATCAAATAGACTTATGTGGTTGTCGTAGGCCGATGCGTCCTACTACAATCGTATTACATTACTCCCAATCTGTTATGACTACAATCGTATTAGTCAAATGGACATATGTGGTTGTCATAGGCCGATGCGTCCTACTAAAATCATATTATATTACTCCCAATCTGTTATGACTACAATTGTATTAGTCAAATGGACTTATGTGGTTGTCGTAGGCCGATGCTTCCTACTACAATCGTATTATATTACTCCCAATTTGTTATGACTACAATCGTATTAGTCAAATGGACTTATGTGGTTGTCGTAGGCCAATGCGCCATACTACAATCGTATTACATTACTCCCAATCTGTTACGACGACAATCGTCTTAGTCAAATGGTCTTATGTGGTTGTAGTAGGCCGATGCGTCCTACTACAACCATATTACATTACTCCCAATCTGTTATGACTAATAACGTATTAGTCAAATGGACTTATGTGATTGTCGTAGGCCAATGCATCCTAGTATATGAATGAAATCATATTCATTCACGATCAATTACTAAATACTAACCATGATATATAAACGGAAGGTCCTATGGCTACAATCGTATTAGTCAAATATACTTATGTGATTGTCGTAGGCCGATGCGTCCTACTACAATCGTATTACATTACTCCCAATCTATTATGACTACAATCGTATTAGTCAAATTGACTTATGTGGTTGTCGTAGGCCGATGCATCCTAGTATGTGGTTGTTGTAGGCCGATGCATCCTACTACAATCGTATTACAGTACTCCCAATCTGTTATGACTAGAATTGTATTAGTCAAATGGACTTATGTGGTTGTCGTAGGCCGATGCGTCCTACTACAATCGTATTACATTACTCCCAATCTGTTATGACTACAATCGTATTAGTCATATCGACTTATATGGTTGTCGTAGGCCGATGCATCCTAGTATATGAATGAAATCATATTCATTCACGGTCAATTACTAAATAACAACCACGATATATAAACGGAAGGTCCTATTACTACAATCGTATTAGTCAAATGGACTTATGTGATTGTCGTAGGCCGATGCATCATAGTATATGAATGAAATCATATTCATTCACGATCACTTACTAAATAACAACCACGATATAGAAACGGAAGTTCCTATGACTACAATCATATTAGTCCAATGGACTTATGTGGTTGTCGTTGGCCGATGCGTCCTAGTATATGAATGAAATAATATTCACAGATGGTCAATTACTAAATAACAACCACGATAGATAAACGAAAGGTCCTACGACTACAATCGTATTAGTCAGATGGACTTATGTGGTTGTCGTAGGCCGATGCGTCCTACTACAATCGTATTACATTATTCCCAATATGTTATGACTACAATCGTATTAGTCAAATGGACTTATGTGGTTGTCGTAGGCCGATGCGTCCTAATACAATCGTATTACATTACTCCCAATCTGTTATGACTAAAATTGTATTAGTCAAAAGGACTTATGTGGTTGTCGTAGGCAGATGCGTCCTACTACAATCGTATTACATTACTCCCAATCTGTTATGACTACAATCGTATTAGTCAAATGGACTTATGTGGTTGTCGTAGGCCGATGCGTCCTAGTATGTGGTTGTCGTAGGCCGATGCGTCCTACTACAATCGTATTACATTACTCCCAATCTGTTATGACTACATCCGTATTAGTAAAATGAACTTATGTGGTTGTCGTAGGCCGATGCTTCCTAGTATATGAATGAAATCATATTCATTCACGGTCAATTACTAAATAACAACGACGATATATAAACGTAAGGTCCTATGACTACAATCGTATTAGTGAAATGGACTTATGCGATTGTCATAGGCCGACGCGTCCTAGTATATGAATGAAATCATATTCATTCACGGTCAATTACAAAATAACAACCAGATACATAAACGGAAGTTCCTATGACTACAATCGTATTAGTCCAACGGACTTATGTGGTTGTCATAGGCCGATGCGTCCTAGTATATGAATGAAATAATATTCATAGATGGTCAATTACTAAATAACAACCATGATATATAAACGGAAGGTCCTATTACTACAATCGTATTAGTCAAATGGACTTATGTGGTTGTCGTAGACCGATGCGTCCTACTACAATCGTATTATATTACTCCCAATCTGTTATGACTACAATCGTATAAGTCAAATGGACTTATATGGTAGTCGTAGGCAGATGCGTCCTACTACAATCGTATTACATTACTCCCAATCTGTTATGACTACAATCGTATTAGTCCAATGGACTTATGTGGTTGTCGTAGGCCGATGCGTCCTAGTATATGAATGAAATCATATTCATTCATGGTCAATTACTAAATAAAGACCAAGATATATAAACGGAAGGTCCTATGACTACAATGGTATTAGTCAAATGGACTTATGTGGTTGTCGTAGGCCGATGCGTCCTACTATAATCATATTACATTATTCCCAATATGTTATGACTACAATCGTATTTATCAAATAGACTTATGTGGTTGTCGTAGGCCGATGCTTCCTACTACAATCGTATTATATTACTCCCAATTTGTTATGACTACAATCGTATTAGTCAAATGGACTTATGTGGTTGTCGTAGGCCGATGCGTCCTAGTATGTGGTTGTCGTAGGCCGATGCGTCCTACTACAATCGTATTACATTACTCCCAATCTGTTATGACTACAATCGTATTAGTCCAATGGACTTATGTGGTTGTCGTAGGCCGATGCGTCCTAGTATATGAATGAAATCATATTCATTCATGGTCAATTACTAAATAAAGACCAAGATATATAAACGGAAGGTCCTATGACTACAATTGTATTAGTCAAATGGACTTATGTGGTTGTCGTAGGCCGATGCGTCCTACTATAATCATATTACATTATTCCCAATATGTTATGACTACAATCGTATTTATCAAATAGACTTATGTGGTTGTCGTAGGCCGATGCGTCCTACTACAATCGTATTACATTACTCCCAATCTGTTATGACTACAATCGTATTAGTCAAATGGACATATGTGGTTGTCATAGGCCGATGCGTCCTACTAAAATCATATTATATTACTCCCAATCTGTTATGACTACAATTGTATTAGTCAAATGGACTTATGTGGTTGTCGTAGGCCGATGCTTCCTACTACAATCGTATTATATTACTCCCAATTTGTTATGACTACAATCGTATTAGTCAAATGGACTTATGTGGTTGTCGTAGGCCAATGCGCCATACTACAATCGTATTACATTACTCCCAATCTGTTACGACGACAATCGTCTTAGTCAAATGGTCTTATGTGGTTGTAGTAGGCCGATGCGTCCTACTACAACCATATTACATTACTCCCAATCTGTTATGACTAATAACGTATTAGTCAAATGGACTTATGTGATTGTCGTAGGCCAATGCATCCTAGTATATGAATGAAATCATATTCATTCACGATCAATTACTAAATACTAACCATGATATATAAACGGAAGGTCCTATGGCTACAATCGTATTAGTCAAATATACTTATGTGATTGTCGTAGGCCGATGCGTCCTACTACAATCGTATTACATTACTCCCAATCTATTATGACTACAATCGTATTAGTCAAATTGACTTATGTGGTTGTCGTAGGCCGATGCATCCTAGTATGTGGTTGTTGTAGGCCGATGCATCCTACTACAATCGTATTACAGTACTCCCAATCTGTTATGACTAGAATTGTATTAGTCAAATGGACTTATGTGGTTGTCGTAGGCCGATGCGTCCTACTACAATCGTATTACATTACTCCCAATCTGTTATGACTACAATCGTATTAGTCATATCGACTTATATGGTTGTCGTAGGCCGATGCATCCTAGTATATGAATGAAATCATATTCATTCACGGTCAATTACTAAATAACAACCACGATATATAAACGGAAGGTCCTATTACTACAATCGTATTAGTCAAATGGACTTATGTGATTGTCGTAGGCCGATGCATCATAGTATATGAATGAAATCATATTCATTCACGATCACTTACTAAATAACAACCACGATATAGAAACGGAAGTTCCTATGACTACAATCATATTAGTCCAATGGACTTATGTGGTTGTCGTTGGCCGATGCGTCCTTGTATATGAATGAAATAATATTCACAGATGGTCAATTACTAAATAACAACCACGATAGATAAACGAAAGGTCCTACGACTACAATCGTATTAGTCAGATGGACTTATGTGGTTGTCGTAGGCCGATGCGTCCTACTACAATCGTATTACATTATTCCCAATATGTTATGACTACAATCGTATTAGTCAAATGGACTTATGTGGTTGTCGTAGGCCGATGCGTCCTAATACAATCGTATTACATTACTCCCAATCTGTTATGACTAAAATTGTATTAGTCAAAAGGACTTATGTGGTTGTCGTAGGCAGATGCGTCCTACTACAATCGTATTACATTACTCCCAATCTGTTATGACTACAATCGTATTAGTCAAATGGACTTATGTGGTTGTCGTAGGCCGATGCGTCCTAGTATGTGGTTGTCGTAGGCCGATGCGTCCTACTACAATCGTATTACATTACTCCCAATCTGTTATGACTACATCCGTATTAGTAAAATGAACTTATGTGGTTGTCGTAGGCCGATGCTTCCTAGTATATGAATGAAATCATATTCATTCACGGTCAATTACTAAATAACAACGACGATATATAAACGTAAGGTCCTATGACTACAATCGTATTAGTGAAATGGACTTATGCGATTGTCATAGGCCGACGCGTCCTAGTATATGAATGAAATCATATTCATTCACGGTCAATTACAAAATAACAACCAGATACATAAACGGAAGTTCCTATGACTACAATCGTATTAGTCCAACGGACTTATGTGGTTGTCATAGGCCGATGCGTCCTAGTATATGAATGAAATAATATTCATAGATGGTCAATTACTAAATAACAACCATGATATATAAACGGAAGGTCCTATTACTACAATCGTATTAGTCAAATGGACTTATGTGGTTGTCGTAGACCGATGCGTCCTACTACAATCGTATTATATTACTCCCAATCTGTTATGACTACAATCGTATAAGTCAAATGGACTTATATGGTAGTCGTAGGCAGATGCGTCCTACTACAATCGTATTACATTACTCCCAATCTGTTATGACTACAATCGTATTAGTCCAATGGACTTATGTGGTTGTCGTAGGCCGATGCGTCCTAGTATATGAATGAAATCATATTCATTCATGGTCAATTACTAAATAAAGACCAAGATATATAAACGGAAGGTCCTATGACTACAATGGTATTAGTCAAATGGACTTATGTGGTTGTCGTAGGCCGATGCGTCCTACTATAATCATATTACATTATTCCCAATATGTTATGACTACAATCGTATTTATCAAATAGACTTATGTGGTTGTCGTAGGCCGATGCTTCCTACTACAATCGTATTATATTACTCCCAATTTGTTATGACTACAATCGTATTAGTCAAATGGACTTATGTGGTTGTCGTAGGCCGATGCGTCCTAGTATGTGGTTGTCGTAGGCCGATGCGTCCTACTACAATCGTATTACATTACTCCCAATCTGTTATGACTACAATCGTATTAGTCCAATGGACTTATGTGGTTGTCGTAGGCCGATGCGTCCTAGTATATGAATGAAATCATATTCATTCATGGTCAATTACTAAATAAAGACCAAGATATATAAACGGAAGGTCCTATGACTACAATTGTATTAGTCAAATGGACTTATGTGGTTGTCGTAGGCCGATGCGTCCTACTATAATCATATTACATTATTCCCAATATGTTATGACTACAATCGTATTTATCAAATAGACTTATGTGGTTGTCGTAGGCCGATGCGTCCTACTACAATCGTATTACATTACTCCCAATCTGTTATGACTACAATCGTATTAGTCAAATGGACATATGTGGTTGTCATAGGCCGATGCGTCCTACTAAAATCATATTATATTACTCCCAATCTGTTATGACTACAATTGTATTAGTCAAATGGACTTATGTGGTTGTCGTAGGCCGATGCTTCCTACTACAATCGTATTATATTACTCCCAATTTGTTATGACTACAATCGTATTAGTCAAATGGACTTATGTGGTTGTCGTAGGCCAATGCGCCATACTACAATCGTATTACATTACTCCCAATCTGTTACGACGACAATCGTCTTAGTCAAATGGTCTTATGTGGTTGTAGTAGGCCGATGCGTCCTACTACAACCATATTACATTACTCCCAATCTGTTATGACTAATAACGTATTAGTCAAATGGACTTATGTGATTGTCGTAGGCCAATGCATCCTAGTATATGAATGAAATCATATTCATTCACGATCAATTACTAAATACTAACCATGATATATAAACGGAAGGTCCTATGGCTACAATCGTATTAGTCAAATATACTTATGTGATTGTCGTAGGCCGATGCGTCCTACTACAATCGTATTACATTACTCCCAATCTATTATGACTACAATCGTATTAGTCAAATTGACTTATGTGGTTGTCGTAGGCCGATGCATCCTAGTATGTGGTTGTTGTAGGCCGATGCATCCTACTACAATCGTATTACAGTACTCCCAATCTGTTATGACTAGAATTGTATTAGTCAAATGGACTTATGTGGTTGTCGTAGGCCGATGCGTCCTACTACAATCGTATTACATTACTCCCAATCTGTTATGACTACAATCGTATTAGTCATATCGACTTATATGGTTGTCGTAGGCCGATGCATCCTAGTATATGAATGAAATCATATTCATTCACGGTCAATTACTAAATAACAACCACGATATATAAACGGAAGGTCCTATTACTACAATCGTATTAGTCAAATGGACTTATGTGATTGTCGTAGGCCGATGCATCATAGTATATGAATGAAATCATATTCATTCACGATCACTTACTAAATAACAACCACGATATAGAAACGGAAGTTCCTATGACTACAATCATATTAGTCCAATGGACTTATGTGGTTGTCGTTGGCCGATGCGTCCTTGTATATGAATGAAATAATATTCACAGATGGTCAATTACTAAATAACAACCACGATAGATAAACGAAAGGTCCTACGACTACAATCGTATTAGTCAGATGGACTTATGTGGTTGTCGTAGGCCGATGCGTCCTACTACAATCGTATTACATTATTCCCAATATGTTATGACTACAATCGTATTAGTCAAATGGACTTATGTGGTTGTCGTAGGCCGATGCGTCCTAATACAATCGTATTACATTACTCCCAATCTGTTATGACTAAAATTGTATTAGTCAAAAGGACTTATGTGGTTGTCGTAGGCAGATGCGTCCTACTACAATCGTATTACATTACTCCCAATCTGTTATGACTACAATCGTATTAGTCAAATGGACTTATGTGGTTGTCGTAGGCCGATGCGTCCTAGTATGTGGTTGTCGTAGGCCGATGCGTCCTACTACAATCGTATTACATTACTCCCAATCTGTTATGACTACATCCGTATTAGTAAAATGAACTTATGTGGTTGTCGTAGGCCGATGCTTCCTAGTATATGAATGAAATCATATTCATTCACGGTCAATTACTAAATAACAACGACGATATATAAACGTAAGGTCCTATGACTACAATCGTATTAGTGAAATGGACTTATGCGATTGTCATAGGCCGACGCGTCCTAGTATATGAATGAAATCATATTCATTCACGGTCAATTACAAAATAACAACCAGATATATAAACGGAAGTTCCTATGACTACAATCGTATTAGTCCAACGGACTTATGTGGTTGTCATAGGCCGATGCGTCCTAGTATATGAATGAAATAATATTCATAGATGGTCAATTACTAAATAACAACCATGATATATAAACGGAAGGTCCTATTACTACAATCGTATTAGTCAAATGGACTTATGTGGTTGTCGTAGACCGATGCGTCCTACTACAATCGTATTATATTACTCCCAATCTGTTATGACTACAATCGTATAAGTCAAATGGACTTATATGGTAGTCGTAGGCAGATGCGTCCTACTACAATCGTATTACATTACTCCCAATCTGTTATGACTACAATCGTATTAGTCCAATGGACTTATGTGGTTGTCGTAGGCCGATGCGTCCTAGTATATGAATGAAATCATATTCATTCATGGTCAATTACTAAATAAAGACCAAGATATATAAACGGAAGGTCCTATGACTACAATGGTATTAGTCAAATGGACTTATGTGGTTGTCGTAGGCCGATGCGTCCTACTATAATCATATTACATTATTCCCAATATGTTATGACTACAATCGTATTTATCAAATAGACTTATGTGGTTGTCGTAGGCCGATGCTTCCTACTACAATCGTATTATATTACTCCCAATTTGTTATGACTACAATCGTATTAGTCAAATGGACTTATGTGGTTGTCGTAGGCCGATGCGTCCTAGTATGTGGTTGTCGTAGGCCGATGCGTCCTACTACAATCGTATTACATTACTCCCAATCTGTTATGACTACATCCTTATTAGTAAAATGAACTTATGTGGTTGTCGTAGGCCGATGCTTCCTAGTATATGAATGAAATCATATTCATTCACGGTCAATTACTAAATAACAACGACGATATATAAACGTAAGGTCCTATGACTACAATCGTATTAGTGAAATGGACTTATGCGATTGTCATAGGCCGACGCGTCCTAGTATATGAATGAAATCATATTCATTCACGGTCAATTACAAAATAACAACCAGATATATAAACGGAAGTTCCTATGACTACAATCGTATTAGTCCAACGGACTTATGTGGTTGTCATAGGCCGATGCGTCCTAGTATATGAATGAAATAATATTCATAGATGGTCAATTACGAAATAACAACCATGATATATAAACGGAAGGTCCTATTACTACAATCGTATTAGTCAAATGGACTTATGTGGTTGTCGTAGACCGATGCGTCCTACTACAATCGTATTATATTACTCCCAATCTGTTATGACTACAATCGTATAAGTCAAATGGACTTATATGGTAGTCGTAGGCAGATGCGTCCTACTACAATCGTATTACATTACTCCCAATCTGTTATGACTACAATCGTATTAGTCCAATGGACTTATGTGGTTGTCGTAGGCCGATGCGTCCTAGTATATGAATGAAATCATATTCATTCATGGTCAATTACTAAATAAAGACCAAGATATATAAACGGAAGGTCCTATGACTACAATGGTATTAGTCAAATGGACTTATGTGGTTGTCGTAGGCCGATGCGTCCTACTATAATCATATTACATTATTCCCAATATGTTATGACTACAATCGTATTTATCAAATAGACTTATGTGGTTGTCGTAGGCCGATGCTTCCTACTACAATCGTATTATATTACTCCCAATTTGTTATGACTACAATCGTATTAGTCAAATGGACTTATGTGGTTGTCGTAGGCCGATGCGCCCTACTACAATCGTACTACATTACTCCCAATCTGTTATGACGACAATCGTCTTAGTCAAATGGTCTTATGTGGTTGTAGTAGGCCGATGCGTCCTACTGCAACCATATTACATTACTCCCAATCTGTTATGACTAATATCGTATTAGTCAAATGGACTTATGTGATTGTCGTAGGCCGATGCATCCTAGTATATGAATGAAATCATATTCATTCACGATCAATTACTAAATACTAACCATGATATATAAACGGAAGGTCCTATGGCTACAATCGTATTAGTCAAGTGGACTTATGTGGTTGTCTTAGGCCGATGCGTCCTACTACAATCGTATTACATTACTCCCAATCTATTATGACTACAATCGTATTAGTCAAATTGACTTATGTGGTTGTCATAGGCCGATGCATCCTACTATGTGGTTGTCGTAGGCCGATGCATCCTACTACAATCGTATTACAGTACTCCCAATCTGTTATGACTAGAATCGTATTAGTCAAATGGACTTATGTGGTTGTCGTAGGCCGATGCGTCCTACTACAATCGTATTACATTACTCCCAATCTGTTAGGACTACAATCGTATTAGTCATATCGACTTATGTGGTTGTCGTAGGCCGATGCATCCTAGTATATGAATGAAATCATATTCATTCACGGTCAATTACTAAATAACAACCACGATATATAAACGGCAGGTCCTATTACTACAATCGTATTAGTCAAATGGACTTATGTGATTGTCGTAGGCTGATGCATCATAGTATATGAATGAAATCATATTCATTCACGATCAATTACTAAATAACAACCACGATATATAAACGGAAGTTCCTATGACTACAATCATATTAGTCCAATGGACTTATGTGGTTGTCGTAGGCCGATGCGTCCTAGTATATGAATGAAATAATATTCACAGATGGTCAATTACTAAATAACAACCACGATATATAAACGAAAGGTCCTATGACTACAATCATATTAGTCAAATGGACTTATGTGGTTGTCGTAGGCCGATGCGTCCTACTACAATCGTATTACATTATTCCCAATATGTTATGACAAGAATCATATTAGTCAAATGGACTTATGTGGTTATCGTACGCCGATGCGTCCTACTACAATCGTATTACATTACTCCCAATCTATTATGACAACAACCGTATTAGTCAATTGGACTTATGTGGTTGTCGTAGGCCGATGCGTCCTACTACAATCGTATTACATTACTCCCAATCTGTTATGACTACAATCGTATTAGTCAAATGGACTTATGTGGTTGTCGCAGGCCTATGCGTCCTAGTATGTAGTTGTCGTAGGCCGATGCTTATAGCATCCTAGGAAGCTCAATTCTATTCAATTACAAGGATGAAGCGTTGCAATCTCAAAGAGGGCCTTTAACAAGATGTCAAGCTAAAGAATTTCAAAACACGATCATTGGACTTCAAGTGCACATAGAGAATCCTTTAATTGTCGAGAAAGAGCTCCAGCCCGGAGGAGAAGAATTGTTGAAGTTTTACAATTATTCGATAGATCAAATTGAAGTCCAAGAAGAGGAAGATATGGTCACCCAAATCAGCCCTTGGAGTACACCAAAATGGCTCAAAATGAGCTTAAAAGAAGTCCTAAAGGAGGTACTACAAAAGGAGCCCAATTGGAAACCAAACAAATGGCGCAAACTAGTTGTTTTAAGGCCCAAATCTGCCCCAAAGGGTCTTGGCCGCCCCTCACCTAACCAAAGACTTTTCTTAGACTTTAGCAACCACCTACCTCATTGTAATAATTGTGTTTTCCACTAGAACCACCCACCTAGTTTTTAATGTTATTTTTATGCCTTTGTACTCCTATAAATAGGATGTTCTTCTCCTTCATAAGACAGATTATTATTGATTGAGTATATCATACTTTGAGAGTTCTTTTGAACCTTTGTTACTTGTGCTTTGAGATTTATCTTTCAACCTTTACTAGTTCATAGTTCAAGGTAGTAAGATTACTTCTCTTTGTGATATCTTTGATTCCTTTGTGGTATTCTTAGAAGGCGATTAATACTAGTATTATTGTTGTCTCAAGTTACTCGTAAAGTGGTCAAGATCCGAATCTATTGTTTTGATTTGCTATTTAAGTAAAGGCGTTTGATTTCTTTCATAAATCAAGACGTTGTTACTTTGATCTTGCCAAGGCTATAGAACTTGCGTTCTTGAAAGTTCTCGGAATTCTTTCCTTGAATCTTTCCCATATCCTTTATTTTCGTCTCTTTAATTCTAGTTGTTCAATTCCTGTTGTTATTGCTTCCGCATTTACTTCTCAAATTCTTACTCTAGTTTGGATTCCCGACCTAGTTGTTATCAAGTGATATCAGAGCGGTTCTATCAAGATTTCGTTCTTGATAATTCTTGGGATATTTTGCAAAAAAAAAACAAAAACAAAAAAAAACAAAAAAAAACGAAATCCAATTTAAAACAAGAAGAAATACAATTGCTTGCTCTCCAGGATATATCTTTTGTATCTATGTGTTTCCAAAAATTAACAAAGGAAACAAGAAGAGGGGATCCTTGATTTTCTTACTCTTTGTATTCTACACATTTATATTCTTTCCTTTTCGTTCGTGTCTTGTTTCAACCGAGCCTAAAAGTTCTAGGATTTGGTTCTTTCTTCTTTTATTTGTTCCCAAAAACAAAAGAAAAATCTGATTTTTACTACTGAGAACTACATACAAGTTGGGTTTAACTATAAATCTACAAAGTATTTTGTTCAAAGGTTATTTCGAGAAAAAAACAAAAGAAAGGAAAGGTGTGTGAGAACAATTGAGGAAAACGCCAAATTGGAGAGACATATTTTCTTTAATCTATGACAAGATGTCTCAAACAGGTAACTACAATGGAAGGAGGAAAGCGATGGTTCAACAATTTGAAAACTCGAACTTACAGTATATCGAATGGAAGGAAGACAATGGTAAAGTTATTTTTCAAACAAGAGCTAAAGTGGCGTGTGATGTCTTAAGTTATACCCTTAGAATTGACAAAGCTTTTGGCTATAACTTAATTAGCACTTATATGGTTGAGAAATTGAACTTGTCTTGTGTTGAACATTTTGAACCCTACATATTGAAAGGAGTAAAGGTAGATAAAAGAGTGTTATTGTCATTCTCTATTGGAAGGTATGAGGATGTGATTTGGTGTGATGTCATTCCCATGAATAATTTTCATATCTTCTTGGGAAGGCCATGGTATATCTATAGAAATGCTTCATATAGTATCCAAAAAAATAGATACTCTTTTGAGTTTAATGGGAAGAAATGCATTCTTGGTCCTTTGACTCCCTCACAAATTTGTAAAGATGAAAAGATTGTTAAAGAGAATATGGAAAAATACGAGAGAGAAAAGAATGAGAGTCGTAAGGGAGTGCATGTTGACATTCCAAGAGAGGAAAAAGGAGAGGTTGTGTTGAGTGAAAAAAGTGGGATGTCTAGTGAAGAAAAGAGTGATCTTGAGAAGA
Organism: Nicotiana noctiflora; assembly: GCA_032618575.1. Taxonomy (NCBI): domain Eukaryota; kingdom Viridiplantae; phylum Streptophyta; class Magnoliopsida; order Solanales; family Solanaceae; genus Nicotiana; species Nicotiana noctiflora. Next base: position 90,074 of record JASVEL010013042.1, read on the forward strand.
AAGAAAAGAGAGAAGACAATGAGATAAACATAGTCTATGAGGTAGAGAGAGAAAAACATGAGGGATTGAGTGAAGGAAAAGAACTCTTTAGTGAGAGAAAAGAGGCTAAGGGCGAGGAAAACAGTAGTCTTGTGATAAAAGCCAAAGAAAGTAGCAAGAAAAAAGTTTCTTTACTTCCTAACCCATTAACTCTTTCCTGTTTTAGTTCTTTTGATTTTGTGCAGCCACGTGTTAAAATACCTTTTGAAAGGGGTAGTGAGGTGCAAGATATGGTGGCAAAAGATCCAATTGGATTGCAACATAAATTCGGCAATATCAATTCTTGTTGGATCGTGGAAGATAAAAGCTTGGTTAAAGTCTTTGTTATTGAACCGTTTAAATATTTTGATTCTTATTTACAAGGTTATGACACGGAGTTTCCTAAAAGCATTACTAAGTTACAGCCATTGCATAAAAGAATACAAGGTAATGATATTCCATTGGTAAATAAGTCCAAGTATGGTATATACAATTGGTTTATTTGCATTCTTGGTCTTTCTAGAACACCTAAAGTATTTTTCGAGGTAATGAATTATACTCTTATATCTTATGTTGGTGACTTTATAATTATTGTGGATGATGATAGCTTGATGCACATCAAGTCATTAACTGTAATATCTAAGTTAAAGTGCAAGAGTAATTTGCTTCTTTTTTATATTATGTATGAAATAAATGATCACGTAATCCAACTTTATGATAAGAGGCATGAAATTAATGAGAAGAGGCTTGCGAATGAGTTAAATAATTCTTCTTCTCTTATTCAAGTGGTTAATGAGTTTTCATATGATAAATTGCTAGAATATGATTGTTGTGGTATGATGTGGAGTCGTTCTTCAAGTCATGTTTATTGTGAGCTTGTAAAAGTATTTGTTATTAGTAAAGTGTATAAGCATGATGGTTGTAACATTTGTGATCAAGTACTCTTTCAAGAAGAGAAATCCTTGAAATACTTGAAAGGTCAAGGTAAGCTCAGTAGAAGGCATGCTAAGTGGGTTGAATTCATTAAAACTTTTCCTTATGTAATTTCTTACAACCAACGGAAAGAGAATGTTGTTGTTGATGCACTTTCAAGAAGGTATGTCTTAGTTTCTACCCTCACTTCTAAATTGATGGGTTTTGATCAAATCAAGGAACTGTATACTAATGATATTGCTAGTCTTGATGGTAGGACAAAGGCTGAGATGATGAAAAAAATTCATGAGCAAACAAGGCTTGCAATTGAGAAGAAAAATGAGCAAACCGCCTTAAGAAAGAACAAGGATCGAAAACAAGTTAATTTTAACCCTGGAGATTTAGTTTGGGTTGACTTTAGAAAGGAGAGATTTCCTTCCAAAAGAAGGTCAAAGTTGCATCCTAGAGGAGATGACCCTTTTCAATTCCTTGAAAAGATTGGAGACAATGCATACAAGCTGGACCTTCCTGGTGAGTTTCAAGTAAATACTACATTCAATGTTGTTGACTTATCTTTGTTTGACGTAGGATCGAATTCGAGGACGAATTCTTTTCAAGAAGAGGGGAATGATAGCATCCTAGGAAGCTCAATTCTATTCAAGTACAAGGATGAAGCGTTGCAATCTCAAAGAGGACCTTTAACAAGATGTCAAGCTAAAGAATTTCAAAACACGATCATTGGACTTCAAGTGCACATAGAGAATCCTTTAATTGTCGAGAAAGAGCTCCAGCCCAGAGGAGAAGAATTGTTGAAGTTTTACAATTATTTGATAGATCAAATTGAAGTCCAAGAAGAGGAAGATATGGTCACCCAAATCAGCCCTTGGAGTACACCAAAACGGCTCAAGATGAGCTTAAAAGAAGTCTTAAAGGAGGTACTACAAAAGGAGCCCAATTGGAATCCAAACAAATGGCCCAAACTAGTTATTTTAAGGCCCAAATCTGCCCCAAAGGGTCTTGGCCGCCCCTCACCTAACCAAAGACTTTTCTTAGACTTTAGCAACCACCTACCTCATTGTAATAATTGTGTTTTCCACTAGAACCACCCCACCTAGTTTTTAATGTTATTTTTATGCCTTTGTACTCCAATAAATAGGGTGTTCTTCTCCTTCATAAGACAGATTATAATTGATTGAGTATATCATACTTTGAGAGTTCTTTTGAACCTTTGTTACTTGTGCTTTGAGATTTATCTTTCAACCTTTACTAGTTCATAGTTCAAGGTAGTAAGATTACTTCTCTTTTGTGATATCTTTGATTCCTTTGTGGTATTCTTAGAAGGCGATTAATACTAGTATTAATTGTTGTCTCAAGTTACTCGTAAAGTGGTCAAGATCCGAATCTATTGTTTTGATTTGCTTTTTAAGTAAAGGCGTTTGATTTCTTTCATAAATCAAGACGTTGTTACTTTGATCTTGTCAAGGCTATAGAACTTGCATTCTTGAAAGTTCTCGGAATTCTTTCCTTGAATCATTCCCGTATCCTTTATTTTCGTCTCTTTAATTCTAGTTGTTCAATTCCTGTTGTTATTGCTTCCGCATTTACTTCTCAAATTCTTACTCTAGTTTGGATTCCCGACCTAGTTGTTATCAGATGCGTCCTACTACAATCGTATTACATTACTCCCAATCTGTTATGACGACAATCGTCTTAGTCAAATGGGCTTGTGTGGTTGTCGTAGGCCGATGCGTCATAGTATATGAACGAAATCATATTCATTCACGGTCAATTACTAAATAACAACCACGATATATAAACGGAAGGTCCTATGACTACAATCGTATTAGTCAAATAGACTTATGTGGTTGTCGTAAGCCGATGCGTCCTGCTACAATCGTATTACATTACTCCCAATCTGTTATGACTACAATTGTATTAGTCCAATGTACTTATGTGGTTGTCGTAGGCCGATCCATGATATGAATGAAATCAATATTCATTCACGGTCAATTACTAAATAACAACCACGATATATAAACGGAAGGTCCTATTACTACAATCATATTAGTCAAATGGACTTATGTGGTTGTCGTAGGCCGATGCGTCCTACTACAATCGTATTACATTACTCCCAATCTGTTATGACTACAATCGCATTAGTCAAATGGACTTATGTGGTTGTCGTAGGCCGATGCATCCTACTACAATCGTATTACATTACTCCCAATCTGTTATGACTACAATCGCATTAGTCAAATCGACTTATGTGCTTGTCGTAGGCCGATGCATCCTACTACAATCGTATTACATTACTCCCAATCTGTTATGACTACAATCCATTAGTCAAATCGACTTATGTGGTTGTCGTAGGCCGATGCATCCTAGTATATGAATGAAATCATATTCATTCTCGGTCAATTACTAAATAACAACCACAATATATAAACGGAAGGTCCTATTACTACAATCGTATTAGTCAAATGGACTTATGTGATTGTCGTAGGCCGATGCGTCATAGTATATGAATGAAATCATATTCATTAACGGTCAATTACTAAATAACAACCATGATATATAAACGGAAGTTCGTATGACTACAATCGTATTAGTCCAATGGACTTATGTGGTTGTCGTAGGCCGATGCGTCCTAGTATATGAATAAAATAATATTCATAGATGGTCAATTACTAAATAACAACCACGATATATAAACGGAAGGTCCTATTACAACAATCGTATTAGTCAAATGGACTTATGTGGTTGTCATAGGCCGATGCGTCCTACTACAATCGTATTACATTACTCCCAATCTGTTATAACTAAAATTGTATTAGTCAAATGGACTTATGTGGTTGTCGTAGGCAGATGCGTCCTACTACAATCGTATTGCATAATAACAACTAGGTCGGGAATCCAAACTAGAGTAAGAATTTGAGAAGTAAATGCGAAAGCAATAACAACAGGAATTGAACAACTAGAATTAAAGAGACGAAAATAAAGGATATGGGAAAGATTCAAGGAAAGAATTCCAAGAACTTTCAAGAACTCAAGTTCTATAGCCTTGACAAGATCAAAGTAACAACGTCTTGATTTATGAAAGAAATCAAACGCCTTTACTTAAAATGCAAATCAAAACAATAGATTCGGATCTTGACCACTTTACGAGTAACTTGAGACAACAATTAATACAAGTATTAATCGCAGAATACCACGAAGGAATCAAAGATATCACAAAAGAGAAGTAATCTTACTACCTTGAACTATGAACTAGTAAAGGTTGAAAGATAAATCTCAAAGCACAAGTAACAAAGGTTCAAAAGAACTCTCAAAGTATGATATACTCAATCAATAATATGTGTCTTATGAAGGAGAAGAACACCCTATTTATAGGAGTACAAAGGCATAAAAAAAACATTAAAAACTAGGTGGGGTGGTTGTAGTGGAAAACACAATTATTACAATGAGGTAGGTGGTTGCTAAAGTCTAAGAAAAGTCTTTGGTTAGGTGAGGGGCGGCCAAGACCCTTTGGGGCAGATTTGGGCCTTAAAACAACTAGTTTTGGGCCATTTGTTTGGACTCCAATTGGGCTACTCTTGTAACACCTCTTTCTGGAACTCTTTTAAGCTTATTTTGAGCCCATTTGGTGACTCCAAGGGCTGATTTGGGTAACCAAATCTTCCTCCTTTTGGACTTCAATTTGAGCAACCAAATAGTTGTAAAACTTCGACAACTCTTCTCCTTTGGGCATGAGCTCTTCCTCCATAGTTAGAAGCTTCTTTATTTGCCATTGAAGTCCAGCAACCTTAGTTTGCAATTCCTTAGCTTGAGATCTTGTAAATTGCCTTCTTGGAGCTTCCAAAACTCTATCCTTATCAGTGATGCTATCATTCCCCTCTTCTTGAAAAGAATTCGTCCCCGAATTCGATCCTACATCAAACAAAGATAAGTCAGCAACATTGAATGTAGCACTTACTTGAAACTCACCAGGAAGGTCCAATTTGTAAGCATTGTTTCCAATCCTTTCAAGGACTTGAAAGGGCCCATCTCCTCTAGGATGCAACTTTGACTTCCTTTTGGAAGGAAATCTCTCCTTTCTAAAGTGAACCCAACCTAAATCCCCAGGTTTAAAAATAACTTGTTTTCGACCCTTATTCTTTCTCAAGGCGGTTTGCTCATTTTTCTTCTCAATTGCAAGCCTTGTTTGCTCATGAATTTTTTTCATCATCTCAGCCTTTGTCCTACCATCAAGACTAGCAATATCATTAGCAGGTAATGGTAATAAATCAAGTGGAGTAAAGGGATTAAAGCCATAAACAACTTCAAAAGGAGACATACCTGTAGAAGAATGGATTGTTCTATTGTAAGCAAATTCAATCATAGGTAAGTGATCTTCCCATAAAGTTAATTTACCTTTCAAAACAGCCCTCAACATGTTTCCTAAGGTTCTATTAACTACTTCAGTTTGTCCATCAGTTTGTGGGTGACAAGAAGTGGAAAACAGTAATTTCGTGCCTAACTTCCCCCAAAATACACGCCAGAAGTGACTCAAAAACTTTGCATCCCTATCACTAACAATAGTTCTAGGTATACCATGCAATTTCACAATCTCTTTTACAAAAAGATTAGCAACATGTGAGGCATCATTAGTCTTTAAACAAGGAATAAAACGAGCCATCTTGGAGAACCTATCTACCACAACAAATATACTATCCTTACCATACCTTGTTCTAGGCAAACCTAACACAAAATCCATAGATATATCAATCCAAGGTGAAGTAGGAACAGGTAATGGCGTGTAAAGACCATGTGGTAACACTTTAGATTTAGCTTGTTTACATTCCAAACACTGTGTGCACATTCTTTCAACATCTTTTCTCATTCCAGGCCAAAAGAAATTTTCAGCAAGTATGTCTAATGTCTTTGGGACCCCAAAGTGTCCCATAAGCCCTCCACAATGTGCTTCCCTTACAAATACTTCCCGTAAAGAGCAATTAGGGATACACAACTTATTTTCCTTAAAGAGAAACCCATCTTGTAGGTTAAACCTATCAAGAGGACCCAACTTACAATCTGCAAAAGTTTTGCCAAAATCAACATCATTAGCATAAAGTTCCTTGATTTGATCAAAACCCATCAATTTAGAAGTGAGGGTAGAAACTAAGACATACCTCCTTGAAAGTGCATCAGCAACAACATTCTCTTTCCCTTGTTTGTAAGAAATTACATAAGGAAAAGTTTCAATAAATTCAACCCACTTAGCATGCCTTCTACTAAGCTTACCTTGACTTTTCAAGTATTTCAAGGATTCATGGTCAGTTTTAATGACAAACTCCCTTGGCCACAAGTAATGTTGCCATGTGGCTAAAGCCCTTACCAAAGCATAAAGCTCTTTGTCATAAGTTGAATAGTTCAATGTGGCTCCATTCAAGTTCTCACTAAAGTAGGCAATAGGTTTAGAATCTTGCATCAAAACAGCACCTATTCCCTTGCCAGAAGCATCACATTCAATTTCAAAAGATTTAGAAAAATCAGGCAATTGTAATAATGGAGCAGAACATAACTTTTCTTTCAACAAGTTAAAAGCATCATCTTGTTCTTTTCCCCATTTAAAAATCCTATCCTTTTTGACAACTTCAGTTAAAGGAGAAGCAATGGTGCTAAAGTCTCTCACAAACCTCCTATAAAAACTAGCAAGTCCATGAAAACTCCTAACTTCAGTTACACTCTTAGGTTTAGGCCATTCTTTAATTGCTTTGATTTTCTCTTCATCAACCTCAACTCCCTTAGAGCTAACCACAAAACCCAAGAAAATCACACGATCCACATAAAAAGTACACTTTTTAAGATTAGCAAATAACAATTGCTTTCTAAGAACTTCAAAAACTTGTCTTAGGTGTTCTACATGCTCTTCTAAAGTATTAGAAAAGACCAAGATATCATCGAAGTATACCACAACAAATTTTCCATGAAAATCCTAAAAAACATGATTCATTAATCTCATGAAAGTGCTAGGTGCATTAGTCAAGTCGAAAGGCATAACTAAACACTCATAAAGCCCATATTTGGTCTTAAAAGCAGTTTTCGATTCATCTCCAGGATTCATTCGAATCTGATGGTAATCACTTTTTAGATCAATTTTAGAAAAGATTTTGGATCCATGTAATTGATCCAACATGTCATCAAGACGAGGAATAGGGTGGCGATACTTTACCGTAATCTTGTTGATTGCTCTACAATCCACGCACATCCTCCAAGTTCCATCCTTTTTGGGTACCAATAGGACCGGAACAGAGCAAGGGCTCATGCTCTCTCTCACAAAGCCTTTCTCAAGCAACTCCTCAACTTGCCTTTGAAGTTCTTTTGTCTCTTCTGGATTACTCCTATAGGCTGGCCTATTTGGGATTTGTGATCCAGGTTCAAAATCAATTTGATGCTCGATGCCACGTAAAGGTGGCAATCCACTGGGAATATCTTCTGGAAAGACATCTTCAAAATCCTGCAAAAGAGAAGAAATACTACTTGGCAAAGAAGAAGTTAGCAACTCAGAATTAATCAAAGCCTCTTTGTAAGTAAGTAGTATTATGGGCAGCCCCTCTTTTCTTGCATTTAAATACTCTTTGGCTTTTATATAGAAACTCTCTCTTTTTCTTTCCTTAGCCTCTTTCCTCTCACCAAGACTGTCTATTTTTTATTCGAACCCTCTTTTATCTCTTCACTCAAATTGCTGCCCTCTCTCTCTTTCTTTTCTTTTTCCTCAAGCTCACTTTTTATCCCTCCCCTTGACTTTCCCATTGTTTCCTTTAATCTCTTCTGATCTTCAAACACTTGAGAAGGAGATAAAGGTGCAAGAGTAAATTTCCTGCCATTTAGTTCAAGCGAATATCTATTCTTTCTCCCATCATGAAAAACATTCTTGTCATACTGCCAAGGACGGCCCAGTACACCCATTGATCCTGGAAACTGACTCGTTGGTGATGAAAAAAGTGATTGAAGATGAATGGGAGGTACCATGGAGTATAGCAGCAGATGTGAAAAAGATCAAGGACTTCAAGAGGACATACAATGTCATATTTCAGCATGTACTAAGGGAGGGAAACACAGTAGCAGACTATTTAGCTAACTTGGTTTTTTCTTTTGCAGGTACAGTTAACTTTCATTCATTTCAAGAATTACCAGCTAAAGGAAAAGCATTGATCAACATGGACAAAGCTCAAATTCCTAATTTAAGAGTTCGGATTGCCAAAAGAAAAGCACCAGACTAATGGAGAGGCAACCATCGTCAGCACTGTGCTCATTAACTTACTGGAGGTTGTTAAATCACTGCTCAGTGGTATCAGCATGTATTCATGCTCAATCTGAGAGTGTTTTGATAATTTTCAGGAAGGGAGTGTGCACAGTAAAGGTTTCACTAGATGAGCAGATCAATTGTGAAAGCAATACATGCAGGAACATCATGAGCATTATTTGCAGGATCATTTGTTTTGGCATGGGAATGGAGATAGTATTAGCTATTCTAATTATCAGTAACATCAATTGGCTTCGTTGATTTCACTGATTCATCGAAAAGGATTAAGTTTGAAGGTTTTGCAGCACACCATAAAAATCATAACAATTCCTTGGAACTCACGATCATTCACAGACATGGTATGGTTTCTGAGCAGTTTTGGACACTTTGACATGAGTTGCATTGGAAGATCAATTGTGCTATTGCTAGGCATGGTATGCACTCGAACTACATTGTCTCATCGAACAAGGACATATATGAAAATGGAAGTTACAACAGCCATTTGGAATTCGCGATTACATACTGTTATGTTATGGCTGCTTTATATGTTTGGAATATGTTGGATATTGCTGTGTCATTTTCCAGTGGTATTAGTATGTTTTCATACTCAGTCTGGAGATGATATAGTAGTAGACAATATATATGTGCTATGGTTATTGCAGGAAATCGAGGCAAGAGGTGAAAAGCACACAGGCAGCATCATCATCAGCATCATTGGCTGGGCTTTCTGCATTGCAATGACAAAGATGTCACTGTTAGATAGCTCAAGGGACACGCTCACTTGGTTTGATTCAATTACACTAGTTCATCGAATATCAACAATCATGGCATACAACATGGAAGCTACAACAGATACTTGGAGTTCACGATCGACTAGTGTCAAGATATGGCTTATTTCTGTGTTTGGAATATATTGGATATTATTATGTCATTTTTCAGTGGTATTAGTGTGGTTCCACACTCATTCTGGAGGTGACATAGTAGTATACAATGTACAAGGGCAACATATACTAAAGGTGATTGAGACAATATCTTTTCATTGCAGTGAATTATCGGATGGGAAGTCAATTCTTGTTCCTATACTGTGGTACTCTTGGATCGACTTGATCATTGCCTACACTCCGCATACCTTGGCACCTGGTGAGAGCTTGAGTGGTGCTACATGGTACTTGAAATGGGCAGGAGAAGTCAATCATAGCTGCAGGACATGGAAATATTCATTTAGACTTCATGTTATAGATGATATTAGTTTTCCGATTAGATTCTATGTTTACATAGATTTATTTCACAGTCTACTGGTAGTAGCAGGACAAATTGTATCCTTTTGGACCCGGATTGGGATTTTTATTCGTTTATTTATATATTAGCCACTAGGTACAATGCCTAGTGGTATATTTTGCAAAAAAAAAAAAAAAAAAAAAAAAAAGGACGGCCCAGTAATATATGACAAGCTTGCATAGGCATTATGTCACAAAGAACATCATCCTCATATCTACCAACGTTAAATGAAATCATACACTGTTTATTTACCTTTAGTTCACCACTATCATTTAACCATTGGAGTCTATAGGGAGTAGGGTGTTTCATGCATGCAAGTCCCAGTTTTTCCACAAAGTATGATAACCACATTAGCACAACTACCACTATCAATGATCATAGAGCAAGTTTTTCCTTTTATCCCTCACCTAGTATGGAATATATTCTCTCTTTGTGCTTCACTATTGCTTCCTAAATTGATAGTAATAATCCTCCTAACTACCCCTACCATTCCATCATTAGGTAGTTCAAAATCACCTTCATCACTCATATCTCCATCTTCATCTCCTTCATTCTTTTCACTCTCATATCCTCCATCTTCTTTTAGAATGATGTTTCTTCTACTTGGACATTCATGCATCATATGTCCCCTTCCTTTACATTTATGACACTGAATAGAACTAGAAGGTGTAAAAAGTTTAGGGTTGAAGGTTTTACCTCCCTCTTTGTTCTCCAGTTTACCTTTTCCCTTGTCTTCTTGAGGCCGAGAAAAATTTTTCATCTCATGATTTGGCCATGGTTTCTTAGGCATGGTGCTTGTTCGACATCTCCATGAGCTAGTTTGCTTTCTTTTATTTTGATTTTCTACCTTTATACACAAATCAACTAACTCATCTATTGTTACATATTGTTGTAATTCAACTACATCAGCTATTTCCTTATTTAAACCATTTAGAAACCTAGCCATTGTAGCCTCTTCTTCCTCCATACAATTAGCTTGGATCATAGCTATATCCATAGCCTTAAAGTACTCATCTACTGACATGGACCCTTGCTTCAATGTTTGAAGACGTAGTTGTAGCTCTCTTTGAAAGTGCGATGGTACGAATCTCTTCCTCATCACCCTTTTAGCCTCAGTCCAAGTAGCAATTGGTGCTTGTCCTTCTTGCAGTCGATCCCTATTAAGCTTTTCCCACCAAATAGAAGCATAATCAGAAAACTCAACAACAGCAAGTTTAACCTTCTTACCTTCAGAGTAGTTGTGGCATTCAAAGATTGCTTCAACCTTTCTCTCCCAATCAAGATACAAGTCTGGATCCCTTGTTCCCTTGAAAGATGGCATCTGCATCTTTATATTACTTATATTATCATCCTCTATCCTACCTCTTTGTCCCCTCCTATCTCCTCTCACCCTATCAAAATCAATATCATTAAAATCATCAATAAAGTTTGCTTGATTTACAATAGAAGCATGGGGTACATTTCTTCTAGCAGGTGGCCTAACATTATTATCCCTCCTAAGTTCAGCTATTGTATCATTTTGATCTGCAATGGTATCCCTCATTTCTTGGAGTTGCAGATTCAGCCTGTCAAACTGTTGATGCATGGCTTGCAAGGTAAAATCATTCCTTGCTTTGATTTCAGCTTCTTGGAGAACCATTCGTTCATTATCACTACCTGTATGTGACATCTTTAAAATTGTATCACACAAATTAGCTTTTTTTTTCTCTCGGAATAACCTTTGAACAAAGTACTTTATAGATTTATAGTTAAACCTAACTTGTATGTAGTTCTAAGTAGTAAAACTCATATTTTTCTTTTGTTTTTGGGAATAATTAAAAGAAGAAAGAACCAAATCCTAGAACTTTTAGGCTCGGTTGAAACAAGACACGAACGAAAAGGAAAGAATATAAATGTGCAGAATACAAAGAGTAAGAAAATCAAGGATCCCCTCTTCTTGTTTACTTTGTTAATTTTTGGAAACACTTAGATACAAAAGATATATCCTGGAGAGCAAGCAATTGTATTTCTTCTTGTTTTAAATTGGATTTCGTTTTTTTTGTTTTTTTTCTGTTTTTTTTTTTTTTTTTTTTGTTTTTTGTTTTTTCTAAATATCCCAAGAATTATCAAGAACGAAATCTTGATAGAACCGCTCTGATACCACTTAATAACAACTAGGTCGGGAATCCAAACTAGAGTAAGAATTTGAGAAGTAAATGCGGAAGCAATAACAACAGGAATTGAACAACTAGAATTAAAGAGACGAAAATAAAGGATATGGGAAAGATTCAAGGAAAGAATTCCAAGAACTTTCAAGAACGCAAGTTCTATAGCCTTGACTAGATCAAAGTAACAACGTCTTGATTTACGAAAGAAATCAAACGCCTTTACTTAAAATGCAAATCAAAACAATAGATTCGGATCTTGACCACTTTACGAGTAACTTGAGACAAGAATTAATACTAGTATTAATCGCCTTCTAAGAATACCACGAAGGAATCAAAGATATCACAAAAGAGAAGTAATCTTACTACCTTAACTATAAACTAGTAAATGTTGAAAGATAAATCTCAAAGCACAAGTAACAAAGGTTCAAAAGAACTCTCAAAGTATGATATACTCAATCAATAATAATGTGTCTTATGAAGGAGAAGAACACCCTATTTATAGGAGTACAAAGACATAAAAATAACATTAAAAATAAGGTGGGGTGGTTGTAGTGGAAAATATAATTATTACAATGAGGTAGGTGGTTGCTAAAGTCTAAGAGTCTTTGGTTAGGTGAAGGGCGGCCAAGACCCTTTGGGGCAGATTTGGGCCTTAAAACAACTAGTTTTGGGCCATTTGTTTGGACTCCAATTGGGCAACTCTTGTAACACCTCTTTCTGGATTCTTTTAAGCTCATTTTGAGCCCATTTGGTGACACCAAGGGCTGATTTGGGTAACCAAATCTTCCTCCTTTTGGACTTCAATATGAGCAACCAAATAGTTGCAAAACTTTGACAACTCTTCTCCTTTGGGCATGAGCTCTTCCTCCATAGTTAGAAGCTTCTTTATTTGCCATTGAAGTCCAGCAACCTTAGTTTGCAATTCCTTAGCTTGAGATCTTGTAAATGGCCTTCTTGGAGCTTCCAAAACTCTATCCTTATCAGTGATGCCATCATTACATTACTCCCAATCTGTTATGACTACAATCGTATTAGTCAAATGAACTTATGTGGTTGTCGTAGGCCGATGCGTCCTAGTATGTGGTTGTCGTAGGCCGATGCGTCCTACTACAATCGTGTTACATTACTCCCAATCTGTTATGACTAGAATCGTATTAGTCAAATGGACTTATGTGGTTGTCGTAGGCCGATGCGTCCTACTACAATCGTATTACATTACTCCCAATCTGTTATGACTACATCCGTATTAGTAAAAAGGACTTATATGGTTGTCGTAGGCCGATGCTTCCTAGTATATGAATGAAATCATATTCATTCACGGTCAATTACTAAATAACAACCACGATATATAAACGGAAGTTCCTATGACTACAATCGTATTAGTGAAATGGACTTATGCGATTGTCATAGGCCGACGCGTCCTAGTATATGAATGAAATCATATTCATTCACGGTCAATTACAAAATAACAACCAGATATATAAACGGAAGTTCTTATGACTACAATCGTATTAGTCCAACGGACTTATGTGGTTGTCGTAGGCCGATGCGTCCTAGTATATGAATGAAATAATATTCATAGATGGTCAATTACTAAATAACAACCACGATATATAAACGGAAGGTCCTATTACTACAATCGTATTAGTCAAATGGACTTATGTGGTTGTCGTAGGCCGATGCGTCCTACTACAATCGTATTATATTACTCCCAATCTGTTATGACTACAATCGTATAAGTCAAATGGACTTATGTGGTTGTCGTAGGCCGATGCGTCCTACTACAATCGTATTACATTACTCCCAATCTGTTATGACTACAATCGTATTAGTCCAATGGACTTATGTGGTTGTCGTAGGCCAATGCGTCCTAGTATATGAATGAATGAAATCATATTCATTCATGGTCAATTACTAAATAACAACCACGATATATAAACGGAAGGTCCTATGACTACAAATGGTATAGTCAAATGGACTTATGTGGTTGTCGTAGGCCGATGCGTCCTACTACAATCGTATTACATTATTCCCAATATGTTATGACTACAATCGTATTTGTCAAATAGACTTATGTGGTTGTCGTAGGCCGATGCGTCCTACTACAATCGTATTACATTACTCCCAATCTGTTATGACTACAATCGTATTAGTCAAATGGATATATGTGGTTGTCATAGGCCGATGCGTCCTACTAAAATCATATTACATTACTCCCAATCTGTTATGACTACAATTGTATTAGTCAAATGGACTTATGTGGTTGTCGTAGGCCGATGCTTCCTACTACAATCGTATTACATTACTCCCAATCTGTTATGACTACAATTGTATTAGTCCAATGTACTTATGTGGTTGTCGTAGGCCGATGCATCCTAGTATATGAATGAAATCATATTCAATCACGGTCAATTACTAAATAACAACCACGATATATAAACGGAAGGTCCTATTACTACAATCGTATTAGTCAAATGGACTTATGTGATTGTCGTAGGCCGATGCATCATAGTAAATGAATCAAATCATATTCATTCACAGTCAATTACTAAATAACAACCACGATATATAAACAGAAGTTCCTATGACTACAATCATATTAGTCAAATGGACTTATGTGATTGTCGTAGGCCGATGCGTCCTACTACAATATATTAGATTATTCCCAATATATTATGACTACAATCGTATTAGTCAAATTGACTTATGTGGTTGTCGTACGCCGATGCGTCCTACTACAATCGTATTACACTACTCCCAATCTATTATGACTACAACCGTATTAGTCAATTGGACTTATGTGGTTGTCGTAGGCCGATGCGTCCTACTAATATCGTATTACATTACTCCCAATCTGTTATGACTACAATCGTATTAGTCAAATGGACTTATGTGGTTGTCGTAGGCCGATGCGTCCTACTACAATCGTATTACATTACTCCCAATCTGTTATGACTACAATCGTATTAGTCAAATGGACTTATGTGGTTGTCGTAGGCAGATGCGTCCTAATACAATCGTATTACATTACTCCCAGTCTGTTATGACTACAATCGTATTAGTCAAATGGACTTATGTGGTTGTCGTAGGCCGATGCGTCCTAGTATGTGGTTGTCGTAGGCCGATGCGTCCTACTACAATCGTGTTACATTACTCCCAATCTTTTATGACTAGAATCGTGTTAGTCAAATGGACTTATGTGGTTGTCGTAGGCCGATGCGTCCTACTACAATCGTATTACATTACTCCCAATCTGTGATGACTAAAATCGTATTAGTCAAATGGACTTATGTGGTTGTCGTAGGCCGATGCGTCCTAGTATATGAATGAAATCATATTCATTCACGGTCATTTACTAAATGACAACCACGATATGTAAACGGAAGGTCCTTTGACTATAATCTTATTAATCCAATGGACTTATGTGGTTGTCGTGGGCCGATGCGTCCTAGTATATGAATGAAATAATATTCATAGATGGTCAATTACTAAATAACAACCACGATATATAAACGGAAGGTCCTATTACTACAATCGTATTAGTCAAATGGACTTAATAGGTTGTCGTACCCCGATGCGTCCTACTACAATCGTATTACATTACTCCCAATCTGTTATGACTACATCCGTATTAGTAAAATGGACTTATATGGTTGTCGTAGGCCGACGCTTCCTAGTATATGAATGAAATCATATTCATTCACGGTCAATTACTAAATAACAACCATGATATATAAACGAAAGTTCCTATGACAACAATCGTATTAGTGAAATGGACTTACGCGATTGTCATAGGCCGACGCGTCCTAGTATATGAATGAAATTATATTCATTCACGGTCAATTACAAAATAACAACCAGATGTATAAACGGAAGTTCCATGACAACAATCGTATTAGTCCAACGGACTTATGTGGTTGTCGTAGGCCGATGCGTCCTAGTATATGAATGAAATAATATTCATAGATGGTCAATTACTAAATAACAACCACGATATATAAACGGAAGGTCCTATTACTAGAATCGTATTAGTCAAATGGACTTATGTGGTTGTCGTAGGCCGATGCGTCCTACTACAATCGTATTATATTACTCCCAATCTGTTATGACTACAATCGTATAAGTCAAATGGACTTATGTGGTTGTCGTAGGCCGATGCGTCCTACTACAATCGTATAACTTTACTCCCAATCTGTTATGACTACAATCGTATAAGTCCAATGGACTTATGTGGTTGTCGTAGGCCAATGCGTCCTAGTATATGAATGAATGAATATTCATTCATGGTCAATTACTAAATAACAACCACGATATATAAACGGAAGGTCCTATGACTACAATGGTATTAGTCAAATGGACTTATGTGGTTGTCGTAGGCCGATGCGTCCTACTACAATCGTATTACATTACTCCCAATCTGTTATGACTACAATCGTATTAGTCAAATGGACTTATGTGGTTGTCGTAGGCCGATGCGTCCTAGTATGTGGTTGTCGTAGGCCGATGCGTCCTACTACTATCGTGTTACATTACTCCCAATCTGTTATGACTAGAATCGTATTAGTCAAATGGACTTATGTGGTTGTCGTAGGCCGATGCGTCCTACTACAATCGTATTACATTACTCCCAATCTGTGATGACTAAAATCGTATTAGTCAAATGGACTTATGTGGTTGTCGTAGGCCGATGCGTCCTAGTATATGAATGAATTCATATTCATTCACGGTCATTTACTAAATAACAACCACGATATGTAAACGGAAGGTCCTTTGACTATAATCTTATTAGTCCAATGGACTTATGTGGTTGTCGTAGGCCGATGCGTCCTAGTATATGAATGAAATAATATTCATAGATGGTCAATTACTAAATAACAACCACGATATATAAACGGAAGGTCCTATTACTACAATCGTATTAGTCAAATGGACTTAATAGGTTGTCGTACCCCGATGCGTCCTACTACAATCGTATTACATTACTCCCAATCTGTTATGACTACATCCGTATTAGTAAAATGGACTTATATGGTTGTCGTAGGCCGATGCTTCCTAGTATATGAATGAAATCATATTCATTCACGGTCAATTACTAAATAACAACCATGATATATAACGGAAGTTCCTATGACAACAATCGTATTAGTGAAATGGACTTACGCGATTGTCATAGGCCGACGCGTCCTAGTATATGAATGAAATTATATTCATTCACGGTCAATTACAAAATAACAACCAGATGTATAAACGGAAGTTCCTATGACTACAATCGTATTAGTCCAACGGACTTATGTGGTTGTCGTAGGCCGATGCGTCCTAGTATATGAATGAAATAATATTCACAGATGGTCAATTACTAAATAACAACCACGATATATAAACGAAAGGTCCTATGACTACAATCGTATTTGTCAAATAGACTTATGTGGTTGTCCTAGGCCGATGCGTCCTACTACAATCGTATTACATTACTCCCAGTCTGTTATGACAACAATCGTATTAGTCAAATGGACATATGTGGTTGTCATAGGCCGATGCGTCCTACTAAAATCATATTACATTACTCCCAATCTGTTATGACTACAATTGTATTAGTCAAATGGACTTATGTGGTTGTCGTAGGCCGATGCGCCCTACTACAATCGTATTATATTACTCCCAATCTGTTAGGACTACAATCGTATAAGTGAAATGGACTTATGTGGTTGTCGTAGGCCGATGCGTCCTACTACAATCGTAGTACATTACTCCCAATCTGTTATGACTACAATCGTATTAGTCCAATGGACTTATGTGGTTGTCGTAGGCCAACGCGTGCTAGTATATGAATGAATGAATATTCATTCATGGTCAATTATAAATAACAACCACGATATATAAACGGAAGGTCCTATGACTACAATGGTATTAGTCAAATGGACTTATGTGGTTGTCGTAGGCCGATGCGTCCTACTACAATAGTATTACATTACTCCCAATCTGTTATAACTACAATCGTATTAGTCAAATGGACATATGTGGTTGTCATAGGCCGATGCGTCCTACTAAAATCATATTACATTACTCCCAATCTGTTATGACTACAATTGTATTTGTCAAATGGACTTATGTGGTTGTCGTAGGCCGATGCTTCCTACTACAATCGTATTACATTACTCCCAATCTGTTATGACTACAATAGTATTAGTCCAATGTACTTATGTGGTTGTCGTAGGCCGATGCATCCTAGTATATGAATGAAATCATATTCATTCACGGTCAATTACTAAATAACAACCACGATATATAGACGGAAGGTCCTATTACTACAATCGTATTAGTCAAATGGACTTATGTGATTGTCGTAGGCCGATGCATCATAGTATATCAATGAAATCATATTCATTCACGGTCAATTACTAAATAACAACCACGATATATAAACGGAAGTTCCTATGACTACAATCATATTAGTCCAATGGACTTATGTGGTTGTCGTAGGCCGATGCGTCCTAGTATATGAATGAAATAATATTCACAGATGGTCAATTACTAAATAACAACCACGATATATAAACGAAAGGTCCTATGACTATAATCGTATTTGTCAAATAGACTTATGTGGTTGTCGTAGGCCGATGCGTCCTACTACAATCGTACTACATTACTCCCAATCTGTTATGACTACAATTGTATTAGTCAAATGGACTTATGTGGTTATCGTAGGCCGATGCTTCCTACTACAATCGTATTACATTACTCCCAATCTGTTATGACTACAATCGTATTAGTCAAATGGACTTATGTGGTTGTCGTAGGCCGATGCACCCTACTACAATCGTATTACATTACTCCCAATCTGTTATGACGACAATCGTCTTAGTCAAATGGTCTTATGTGGTTGTAGTAGGCCGATGCGTCCTACTACAATCATATTACATTACTCCCAATCTGTTATGACTACAATCGTATTAGTCAAATGGACTTATGTGATTGTCGTAGGCCGATGCGTCCTAGTATATGAATGAAATCATATTCATTCACGATCAATTACTAAATACCAACCATGATATATAAACGGAAGGACCTATGACTACAATCGTATTAGTCAAATGGACTTATGTGGTTGTCATAGGCCGATGCGTCCTGCTACAATCGTATTACATTACTCCCAATCTTTTATAACTACAATTGTATTAGTCTAATGGACTTATGTGGTTGTCATAGGCCGATGCATCCTAGTATATGAATGAAATCATATTTATTCATGGTCAATTACTAAATAACAACCACGATATATAAATGGAAATTTCCTATTACTACAATAATTTTAGTCAAATGGACTTATGTGGTTGTCGTAGGACGATGCGTCCTACTACAATCGTATTACATTACTCCCAATCTGTTATGACTACAATCGTATTTGTCAAATCGACTTATGTGGTTGTCGTAGGCCGATGCATCCTAGTATATGAATGAAATCATATTCATTCACGGTCAATTACTAAATAACAACCACGATATATAAACGGAAGGTCCTATTACTACAATCGTATTAGTCCAATGGACTTATGTGGTTGTCGTAGGCCAATGTATCCTAGTATATGAATGAAATAATATTCATAGATGGTCAATTACTAAATAACAACCACGATATATAAACGGAAGGTCATATTACAACAATCGTATTAGTCAAATGGACTTATGTGGTTGTCGTAGGCCGATGCGTCCTACTACAATCGTATTACATTACTCCCAATCTGCTATGACTACAATTGGATTAGTCAAATGGACTTATGTGGTTGTCGTAGGCCGATGCGTCCTACTACAATCGTATTACATTACTCCCAATCTGTTATGACTACAATCGTATTAGTCAAATGGACATATGTGGTTGTCGTAGGCCGATGCGTCCTAGTATGTGGTTGTCGTAGGCCGATGTGTCCTACTACAATCGTGTTACATTACTCCCAATCTGTTATGACTAGAATCGTATTAGTCAAATGGACTTATGTGGTTGTCGTAGGCCGATGCGTCCTACTACAATCGTATTACATTACTCCAAATCTGTCAAATAGACTTATGTGGTTGTCGTAGGCCGATGCGTCCTAGTATATGAATGAAATCATATTCATTCACGGTCAATTACTAAATAACAACCACGATATATAAATGGAAGGTCCTATTACTACAATTATTTTAGTCAAACAGACTTATGTGGTTGTCGTAGGCCGATGCGCCCTACTACAATCGTATTACATTACTCCCAATCTGTTATGACGACAATCATCTTAGTCAAATCGACTTATGTGGTTGTAGTAGGCCGATGCGTCTTACTACAATCATATTACG
The DNA here is from genome assembly GCA_032618575.1 of Nicotiana noctiflora. Taxonomy (NCBI): domain Eukaryota; kingdom Viridiplantae; phylum Streptophyta; class Magnoliopsida; order Solanales; family Solanaceae; genus Nicotiana; species Nicotiana noctiflora. Next base: position 110,045 of record JASVEL010013042.1, read on the forward strand.
TTACTCCCAATCTGTTATGACTACAATCGCATTAGTCAAATGGACTTATGTTGTTGTCGTAGGCCGATGCGTCCTAGTATATGAATGAAATCATATTCATTCACGATCAATTACTAAATAACAACCATGATATATAAACAGGTCCTATGACTACAATCGTATTTGTCAAATGGACTTATGTGGTTGTCGTAGGCCGATGCGTTCTGCTACAATCGTATTACATTACTCATAATCTGTTATGACTACAATTGTATTAGTCAAATGGACTTATGTGGTTGTCGTAGGCCGATGCATCCTAGTATATGCATGAAATCATATTCATTCATGGTCAATAAGTAAATAACAACCATGATATATAAACAAAAGGTCCTATTACTACAATCATATTAGTCAAATGGACTTATGTGGTTGTCGTAGGCCGATTCGTCCTACTACAATCGTATTACATTACTCCCAATCTGTTATGACTACAATCGTATTAGTCAAATCGACTTATGTCGTTGTCGTAGGCCGATGCATCCTAGTATATGAATGAAATCATATTCATTCATGGTCAATTAATAAATAACAACCACGATATATAAACGGAAGGTCCTATTACTACAATCGTATTAGTCAAATGGACTTATGTGATTGTCGTAGGCCGATGCGTCATAGTATATGAAAGTAATCATATTCATTCACTGTCAATTAATAAATAACAACCACGATATATATACGGAAGTTCCAATGACTACAATCATATTAGTCGAATGGACTTATGTGGTTGTCGTAGGCCGATGCGTCATAGTATATGAATGAAATAATATTCACAGATGGTTAATTACTAAATAACAACCACGATATATAAACGAAAGGTCCTATGACTACAATCGTATTAGTCAAATGGACTTATGTGGTTGTCGTAGGCCGATGCGTCCTACTACAATTGTATTACATTATTCCAAATATGTTATGACTACAATCGTATTAGTCAAATGGACTTATGTGGTTGTCGTAGGCCGATGCGTCCTTCTACAATCGTATTACATTACTCCCAATATGTTATGACTACAATCGTATTAGTCAATTGGACTTATGTGGTTGTCGTAGGCCGATGCGTCCTACTACAATCGTATTACATTACTCCCAATTTGTTGTGACTACAATCGTATTAGTCAAATGGACTTATGTGGTTGTCGTAGGCCGTTGCGTCGTAGTATGTGGTTGTCGTAGGCCGATGCGTCCTACTACAATCGTATTACATTACTCCCAATCTGTTATGACGACAATCGTATTTGTCAAATAGACTTATGTGGTTGTCGTAGGCCGATGCGTCCTGCTACAATCGTATTACATTACTCATAATCTGTTATGACTACAATTGTATTAGTCAAATGGACTTATGTGGTTGTCATAGGCCGATGCATCCTAGTATATGAATGAAATCATATTCATTCATGGTCAATAACTAAATAAAAACCACGATATATAAACGGAAGGTCCTATTACTACAATCATATTAGTCAAATGGACTTATGTGGTTGTCGTATGCCGATGTGTCCTACTACAATCGTATTACATTACTCCCAATCTGTTATGACTACAATCGTTTTAGTCAAATCGACTTTTGTGGTTGTCGTAGGCCGATGCATCCTAGTATATGAATGAAATCATATTCATTCATGGTCAATTACTAAATAACAACCACGATATATAAACGGAAGGTCCTATTACTACAATCGTATTAGTCAAATGGACTTATGTGATTGTCGTAGGCCGATGCGTCATAGTATATGAATGAAATCATATTCATTCACGGTCAATTACTAAATAACAACCATGATATATAAACAGAAGTTCCTATGATTACAATCCTATTAGTCCAATGGACTTATGTTGTTGTCGTAGGCCGATGCGTCCTAGTATATGAATGAAATAATATTCACAGATGGTCAATTACTAAATAACAACCACGATATATAAACGAAAGGTCCTATGACTACAATCGTATTAGTCAAATGGACTTATGTGGTTGTCGTAGGCCGATGCGTCCTACTACAATCGTATTACATTATTCCCAATATGTTATGACTACAATCGTACTAGTCAAATGGACTTATGTGATTGTCGTAGGCCGATGCGTCCTAGTATATGAATGAAATCATATTCATTCACGATCAATTACTAAATACCAACCATGATATATAAACGGAAGGACCTATGACTACAATCGTATTAGTCAAATGGACTTATGTGGTTGTCGTAGGCCGATGCGTCCTGCTACAATCGTATTACATTACTCCCAATCTTTTATAACTACAATTGTATTAGTCTAATGGACTTATGTGGTTGTCGTAGGCGATGCATCCTAGTATATGAATGAAATAATATTTATTCATGGTCAATTACTAAATAACAACCACGATATATAAATGGAAATTTCCTATTACTACAATAATTTTAGTCAAATGGACTTATGTGGTTGTCGTAGGACGATGCGTCCTACTACAATCGTATTACATTACTCCCAATCTGTTATGACTACAATCGTATTTGTCAAATCGACTTATGTGGTTGTCGTAGGCCGATGCATCCTAGTATATGAATGAAATCATATTCATTCACGGTCAATTACTAAATAACAACCACGATATATAAACGGAAGGTCCTATTACTACAATCGTATTAGTCCAATGGACTTATGTGGTTGTCGTAGGCCAATGCATCCTAGTATATGAATGAAATAATATTCATAGATGGTCAATTACTAAATAACAACCACGATATATAAACGGAAGGTCATATTACAACAATCGTATTAGTCAAATGGACTTATGTGGTTGTCGTAGGCCGATGCGTCCTACTACAATCGTATTACATTACTCCCAATCTGCTATGACTACAATTGGATTAGTCAAATGGACTTATGTGGTTGTCGTAGGCCGATGCGTCCTACTACAATCGTATTACATTACTCCCAATCTGTTATGACTACAATCGTATTAGTCAAATGGACATATGTGGTTGTCGTAGGCCGATGCGTCCTAGTATGTGGTTGTCGTAGGCCGATGTGTCCTACTACAATCGTGTTACATTACTCCCAATCTGTTATGAATAGAATCGTATTAGTCAAATGGACTTATGTGGTTGTCGTAGGCCGATGCGTCCTACTACAATCGTATTACATTACTCCAAATCTGTCAAATAGACTTATGTGGTTGTCGTAGGCCGATGCGTCCTAGTATATGAATGAAATCATATTCATTCACGGTCAATTACTAAATAACAACCACGATATATAAATGGAAGGTCCTATTACTACAATTATTTTAGTCAAACAGACTTATGTGGTTGTCGTAGGCCGATGCGCCCTACTACAATCGTATTACATTACTCCCAATCTGTTATGACGACAATCATCTTAGTCAAATCGACTTATGTGGTTGTAGTAGGCCGATGCGTCCTACTACAATCATATTACATTACTCCCAATCTGTTATGACTACAATCGTATTAGTCAAATGGACTTATGTTGTTGTCGTAGGCCGATGCGTCCTAGTATATGAATGAAATCATATTCATTCACGATCAATTACTAAATAACAACCATGATATATAAACAGGTCCTATGACTACAATCGTATTTGTCAAATGGACTTATGTGGTTGTCGTAGGCCGATGCGTTCTGCTACAATCGTATTACATTACTCATAATCTGTTATGACTACAATTGTATTAGTCAAATGAACTTATGTGGTTATCGTAGGCCGATGCATCCTAGTATATGCATGAAATCATATTCATTCATGGTCAATAAGTAATTAACAACCATGATATATAAACAAAAGGTCCTATTACTACAATCATATTAGTCAAATGGACTTATGTGGTTGTCGTAGGCCGATTCGTCCTACTACAATCGTATTACATTACTCCCAATCTGTTATGACTACAATCGTATTAGTCAAATCGACTTATGTCGTTGTCGTAGGCCGATGCATCCTAGTATATGAATGAAATCATATTCATTCATGGTCAATTAATAAATAACAACCACGATATATAAACGGAAGGTCCTATTACTACAATCGTATTACTCAAATGGACTTATGTGATTGTCGTAGGCCGATGCGTCATAGTATATGAAAGTAATCATATTCATTCACTGTCAATTAATAAATAACAACCACGATATATATACGGAAGTTCCAATGACTACAATCATATTAGTCGAATGGACTTATGTGGTTGTCGTAGGCCGATGCGTCATAGTATATGAATGAAATAATATTCACAGATGGTTAATTACTAAATAACAACCACGATATATAAACGAAAGGTCCTATGACTACAATCGTATTAGTCAAATGGACTTATGTGGTTGTCGTAGGCCGATGCGTCCTACTACAATCGTATTACATTATTCCAAATATGTTATGACTACAATCGTATTAGTCAAATGGACTTATGTGGTTGTCGTAGGCCGATGCGTCCTTCTACAATCGTATTACATTACTCCCAATCTGTTATGACTACAATCGTATTAGTCAATTGGACTTATGTGGTTGTCGTAGGCCGATGCGTCCTACTACAATCGTATTACATTACTCCCAATTTGTTATGACTACAATCGTATTAGTCAAATGGACTTATGTGGTTGTCGTAGGCCGATGCGTCGTAGTATGTGGTTGTCGTAGGCCGATGCGTCCTACTACAATCGTATTACATTACTCCCAATCTGTTATGACGACAATCGTATTTGTCAAATGGACTTATGTGGTTGTCGTAGGCCGATGCGTCCTGCTACAATCGTATTACATTACTCATAATCTGTTATGACTACAATTGTATTAGTCAAATGGACTTATGTGGTTGTCATAGGCCGATGCATCCTAGTATATGAATGAAATCATATTCATTCATGGTCAATAACTAAATAAAAACCACGATATATAAACGGAAGATCCTATTACTACAATCATATTAGTCAAATGGACTTATGTGGTTGTCGTATGCCGATGTGTCCTGCTACAATCGTATTACATTACTCCCAATCTGTTATGACTACAATCGTTTTAGTCAAATCGACTTTTGTGGTTGTCGTAGGCCGATGCATCCTAGTATATGAATGAAATCATATTCATTCATGGTCAATTACTAAATAACAACCACGATATATAAACGGAAGGTCCTATTACTACAATCGTATTAGGCAAATGGACTTATGTGATTGTCGTAGGCCGATGCGTCATAGTATATGAATGAAATCATATTCATTCACGGTCAATTACTAAATAACAACCATGATATATAAACAGAAGTTCCTATGATTACAATCCTATTAGTCCAATGGACTTATGTTGTTGTCGTAGGCCGATGCGTCTTAGTATATGAATGAAATAATATTCACAGATGGTCAATTACTAAATAACAACCACGATATATAAACGAAAGGTCCTATGACTACAATCGTATTAGTCAAATGGACTTATGTGTTTGTCGTAGGCCGATGCGTCCTACTACAATCGTATTACAGTATTCCGAATATGTTATGACTACAATCGTATTCGTCAAATGGACTTATATGGTTGTCGTAGGCCGATGCGTCCTACTACAATCGTATTACATTACTCCCAATCTGTTATGACTACAATCGTATTAGTCAACTGGACTTATGTGGTTGTCGTAGGCCGATGCGTTCTACTACAATCGTATTACATTACTCCCAATCTGTTATGACTACAATCGTATTAGTCAAATCGACTTATGTGGTTGTCCTAGGCCGATGCATCCTAGTATATGAAGTCATATTCATTCTCGGTCAATTACTAAATAACAACCACGATATATAAACGGAAGGTCCTATTACAACAATCGTATTAGTCAAATGGACTTATGTGGTTGTCGTAGGCCGATCTACTACAATCGTATTACATTACTCCCAATCTGTTATGACTACAATCGTACTAGTCAAATGGACTTATTGTCACGCCCCAAATCGAGGGACATGACCGGCGCCTGACCGGGTTGCCCCAGTCAAGCGGACCTGGGTGCCTTTCATTCCCACGCGTTACCCCTGTGATGACTGTTTCTCATTAACCAAATATATTACTAATCATAATTGATTTCACATTAAACAAATAAAATGATACGAGTGATTCATTAACAAGATTTCAACTTTTACAACGCCCGACATAACACCTTATATATATAAGACCTGGAGTCCCACAGTTTACATGTCTACGGAGCCTCTAGGATACAAAAGGGAAATACAATACTTGCCGGTAACAAGGCTCCGGCTATACCTTTCAAAACCAAAATGAAATCCAAACCGAAGTGGCAAGAACCACACAAGGCCCCGAGGAAGAAAGGGGCTCACCAAGACGGGCAGTGGAAGGAGAAGAATACTACTGCCGACGAGCTGAAGTGCCTGCTACTGATCCACCTACAATCATGACACGAATGTAGCGCCCCCGGCAAAAGGGACGTCAGTACACTTGAATTGTATTGGTATGTATGGACAAACTTTGTCCCAAGTAAACTCAAGCCATTAAATTACATCAACAATTAATTAAGCCAACCAACCATGTTTCCACATTTTCCTCATTTCAAATAATTCTCAACTCAAAGCACTTCCTACGATCAACCAATTTAACAATTACCAATCAATCACATAAAGCACAAGTAGTCAAACAAAGGGGCAATCAGTGCCCCACAGGTTGCAAACTCTCCTGTTGTCTCCTTTCACAATTTCACATTATTGATTTATGTATCAATTTTCAATAGCGATTTCGATCGCTTTCCATCCTTATTACCCCCTGACCACCCTTATTACCTCGGCCACCCTTATCACCCCAACCCAAACCTTATTTCACCACGTCGCGGCGCGCGACACGACCCCGCCTTACAGTTGAAAACACAACAATTTCAAACAGCAGATAAGGTACTACACACAATTTCAACAAGTTCAAATAAGCAACTTGCACATTGTTTCATGTTCTCAATTACTTCTCAAGCCAATATCACAACCAAGTTACAATGTTTCCACATTCAATAATATTCACACATGTATATTCAACAATTTTCCATAATTCAAGTGTTTCATCTCTTTCCACAATAAACCAATTCTCAAGTGTTTCGATTTCTTTTCCACAAGGTGCCATATAGGCCATCATAATCATTATTCACAAATTCTTTACCCAATTCAACTCTCATTTACCTTTCGGTTCATATTTCTTACCACAACACTCATAGTTCAACAACAACTTTGAATATCCAACAACAACATCAATTAATCACATACAATTTCTCAAATCAACACATGCCAAACAATTTTACACATAAGGGCGATTTCACAAGAATCAAAATTAGCCATACATACCTGGTGATGATTTTTCTTCCGTTAACTTTCTACTTTATGCTTACCCAAGATATCCTATTCTTGCCAACCTTGTTCTTGAAGACTCTTACTTCTACCCACTTCTTTTTACTAGAAATCAAGTTTAATAATCATGCATGAGTGTAAAAATTCTATTTTCAAAAGCTATTATATGCAAACCTCTCTTTACCCAATTAAAACTGAAAATAAAAGAAAATAGTTAGGGTTTTTACCTTGAAAATATTGGGGAAGTTGAATCCTTGCCCTAGAATCCCTTGGAATTAAGTAGTTGGAACAATCTTTGAAGATGAAGAACTTCTCTCTCTAAAAACCCTCTCTTCTCTCTAATTTTGGTGAGATGATATGATAAAATGAAGAAGAAAGGTGTTATATTAAAGAAGAGATCGGGTCAAAATGTTACAAAAATCTGGGCCGGGGTCAAATATGCGGTCACTATGCGACCGCAGAATCAACATGCGGTCCGCATAGTGGCCGCAGAATGGCTCAAAAATTACGCAGGCTCTGGAACGATTTGCGGTCACTATGCGGACCGCATGTCGATTCCGCGGTCGCAAAAGTGCACCGCAGATTGACATGCGATCGCATATCGACCGCACATTGGACACAATTTTGGGCAACTCTCCGGAACGATTTGCGGTCACTATGCGGACCGCATATTGATTCTGCGGTCGCAAAAGTGCACCGCAGATTGACATTTTTCTGGAAAAAAATTTTATTCTACATTTTGAAACTTAAATCACTACCAAGGGTCCGAACCGCGGCGAGCAAGCTCGCCGCGAAGAATTCTACGCATTCCTAACACATCATTCGGACCATGACACCACATCTACTAGGTTTTATGCACAAAAATTTCACGGGGCCTTACATCCTCCCCCCCTTAAGACCATTCGTCCTCGAATGAGGATTTTGAAATAAATGAGTTGGTTTTGAAAGACATGATATGCAACCCTCAAAATTTTGACTAACTCTTATATTTTAGAAAAATTTCGCCAGAGTTTCCTTTGTATTATGGACATATCCACCTGTCAGAGGGCCCCCGAAACACATCACCAAACAACAATATACAACAATAACACTATTCACAACTGGTATACACCTTCTTACCTCAACGAATGCCCATAAACTAGTCACTTCAATGAATTCTTACCTTATTTAACCATTTTAACACACCATGTACGCTTAACAAATCATTACCAATCTACACTTACTATTAGTTGTTTATTAAACACGTAAATCTTTATAAGGCTTTCATTTATCAAGAACGGTTCAAGTGACCCAAGGTAACAACACATCTAACTCATTACAATTAAAGGAGACTTACTAATACTAAGAGGGAAACAACTTAAACAAGATGACAGCTACTAGGAGTAGGAGGGTCACCTAATTTCTTCTAGGCTTGATCAAACAAATGGGGGTACTTTTCTTTCATCTCTTTTTCTGCTTCCCATGTGGCCTCCTCTACTTGTTGACTTCGCCACAATACTTTAACAGAGGCAACTTCCTTATTTCTCAACTTACGGACTTGCCTATCAAGAATGGCAACCGGAACTTCTTCATATGACAAATCTTCATTAACCTCTATAGCTTCGACTGGCATGATGGTGGATGGATCTCCAATCACTTTCTTCAACATGGACACATGGAATACCGGGTGCACTGATGACATCTCAAGAGGCAACTCTAGCCTATAAGCAACTTGACCAATCCTTTGAACGATCCGATATGGCCCGACATACCTAGGACTCAATTTCCCTTTCTTTCCGAATCGCATGACTCCCTTCATAGGAGATACCCTCAAGAGCACCCAATCATCGACTTGAAACTCCAAATCCCTTCGACGAACGTCTGCATAGGACTTTTGACGACTCTGTGCTGTTTTCATTCTCTCCTGAATAACTTTGACCTTTTCCATAGCTTCGTACACCATATCTGGCCCTAGCAATTCCGCTTCACCTACCTCAAACCACCCGATTGGCGATCTACACCTTCTCCCGTACAATGCCTCAAACGGGGCCATTTGAATGCTAGCATGATAGCTGTTATTATAAGCAAATTCTATCAGTGGCAAGTGTTCATCCCAATTACCTTTAAAATCTAAGACACAAGCCCGCAACATATCTTCAAGCGTCCGAATGGTCCGCTCGGCCTGTCCATCGGTCTGTGGATGGAAAGCTGTGCTGAGATTCACCTGAGTTCCCAAACCTTGCTGAAACTTCTTCCAAAAGTTAGCGGTGAACTGAGCCCCGCGATCTGAGATGATAGAAAGTTGAGTGCCATGAAGCCTTACTATCTCTTTGATGTACAATCTTGCATATTGCTCCGCAGTATTAGTGGACTTGACAGGCAGGAAGTGAGCTGATTTGGTGAGTCGATCTACTACCACCCATATTGAGTCAAACTTACGCCGAGTGCGAGGTAACCCCACCACGAAATCCATATTGATCATCTCCCATTTCCACCTTGGTATTTCTATAAGCTGAGTTAATCCACCAGGCCGTTGATGCTCGGCCTTCACTTGTCGACAGTTCGGACATTTAGCTACAAAGCCTGCCACATCCCTTTTCATACCGTTCCACCAATAAATCTCCTTGAGATCGTGATACATTTTCGTTGAACCAGGGTGCACAGAATACCCGGAAGTATGAGCCTCTGCCATCACTCTTTCCCGAAGCTCGTCCACATCCGGAACACATAGTCTATCTTGACACCGCAATACACCATCTTCGCCGCTGAGTACAAATGCTGAGGTCTTGTCATTCATGACTGCTTCCTTCACCCGAACCAATGCTGGATCCATGAACTGTTTTTCCTTGATTTCCGCGACCAATGATGATTCTCCTCCATTATGCACCAAAATATCCCCCTCGTCTGACGCCGAGATACGAACCCCCAAGCTGGCTAATTGGTAGACCTCTCGAGCCAGGGGTCTCTGATCCACACCCAAATGAGCCAAACTACCCATGGATTTTCGACTAAGAGCGTCGGCTACCACATTTGCCTTCCCTGGATGGTACAATATGTCCATATCATAGTCCTCGAGTAATTCTAACCACCGCCGCTGTCTCAGATTTAGCTCCTTCTGCTTGAACAAATACTGGAGGCTCTTGTGGTCCTGAAAACACATCTACATGAACCCCATAAAGATAGTGCCGCCATATTTTCAAAGCAAACACAACAACTGCAAGCTCCAAATCATGCGTCGGATAATTCTTCTCATGGTTCTTGAGTTGTCTGGAAGCATAAGCTATAACCTTTCCGTGCTGCATCAATACACATCCCAAACCGACTCTGGAGGCATCACAATAGACTACAAATCCCTCTGTGCCTTCTGGCAAGGCCAATACTGGTGCCGAGGTCAATCTTGACTTCAGTTCTTGGAAACTTTTCTCACATGCTTCGGACCACTCGAACTTAACTGCTTTCTGCGTCAATTTAGTCAATGGGGAGGCGAGGGTTGAGAATCCCTCTACAAACCTCCGATAGTACCCTGCCAGACCCAAAAAGCTGCGAATCTCTGTCGGGGTCGTGGGTCTAGGCCAATCTTTCACTGCCGCAATCTTCTGAGGATCCACCATAATTCCCTCACCGGAAATAACATGCCCTAGAAAAGCTACGGACTCCAACCAAAACTCACATTTTGAGAACTTGGCATACAATTGATGCTGAAGAAGGGTCTGCAATGCTGCTCTGAGGTGAACGGCATGATCTTCCCCGCTCCGAGAGTAGATGAGAATATCGTCAATGAATACAATCACAAAGGAATCTAGGAATGGCTTGAAAACCCGATTCATAAGGTCCATGAAAGCTGCTGGGGCGTTGGTTAGCCCAAAAGACATGACCAAAAACTCGAAGTGACCATAACGAGTTCCGAAGGCGGTCTTAGGAATATCCTGCTCCCTGATTTTCAACTGGTGGTACCCGGACCGTAAATCAATTTTTGAGAAGAACTTTGCTCCCTGCAATTGGTCAAACAGATCATCCACTCGAGGCAAAGGATATTTATTCTTGATGGTGACTTTGTTGAGCCGCCGATAATCAATACACATTCGAAGTGACCCATCCTTCTTTCTGACAAAGAGAACCGGAGCACCCCACGGCGACACACTCGGTCGTATGAACCCTTTCTCTAATAAATCCCTCAGCTGCTCCTTTAACTCCCTTAACTCTGCTGGCGCCATTCTGTATGGTGGAATGGATATTGGCTGAGTATCCGGCATTACATCGATCCCGAAATCAATCTCCCTATCCGGCGGGATGCCTGGAAGCTCATCTGGAAACACTTCAGGAAATTCATTCACAATTGGCACGGACTCGAGGGTAGGCACCTCCGAGGTGGTGTCCGTTACCCGAACCAGGTGATAGATACACCCCTTCTTAATCATCTTCGAAGCCTTAAGGTAGGAAATAAACCTACCCCTTGGCACTATACCATTTCCTCTCCATTCAATAATCGGCTCGTTAGGGAACTCGAGCCTCATGACTCTCGTTCGACAGTCAAGTTTGGCAAAGCACGAATAGAGCCAATCCATCCCCATAATAACATCAAAATCTACCATCCCAAGATCAATAAGATCGGCCGTGGTAACACGACCACTCACCGTAACAACAAAATTTCTATAGACTCGTGAGGCTATAATAGAATCACCAACCGGAATCGACACAGAGAACTGCTCACGAAGCTGTTCGGGTTCTATCCCAAAACTTGAAGCAATGAATGGAGTAACATAAGACAAGGAGGACCCCGGATCAATAAGGGCATAGCAATCAATAGTCCGAACAGACAGGATACCTGTAACAATAT
>JASVEL010013043.1:0-96633 GCA_032618575.1 Nicotiana noctiflora
TGCTGACTCTGGCCTCTGGTCTGAGTGCCACTGGAACTAGCTGCTCCTCGAGGCCTCTTGGTCTCCCTCTCATCCCGCTCCCTACGACGATATGTCTCTATGTCGCGAGCAATATCCACATCATCCTCAAATGTACGACTCAAAACCCTCTCCCGATTCATCAGAATACGAATGGGATAAATGAGGTCGTCCACGAAGCGCCCAATCCTCTCTCTGTCGGAATGAACCAACCACGGTGCATATCTGGACAACTCTGTAAACCTGATCTCATACTCTGACACCGACATGTCCCCCTGACGGAGACCCTCAAACTGCCTACGCATCTCCTCTCTCTGAGATCGAGGCACCCATTTCTCCAAGAACATAGTGGAGAACTCCGGCCATGATAGTGGTGTTGCTCCGGCTGGCCTGCGGCGCTCATAAGCCTCCCACCAAGCGAAGGCTGGTCCCTGAAACTGAAAGGTAGTGAAAGATGGCCCACTGGACTTCAATATCCCTGCCGTACGAAGCATCCGTCGGCACTTATCCAGAAAACCTTGGGCGTCCTCGCCCGGAGCACCAGTGAACACGGGAGGAGATAACCTGGTGAACCTTTTGAGACGACGCTGCTCATCGTCTGTCATAGCTGGGACCCTGTCCCCCTGAACCTGATCTGCTGACTGAACCGGAACCACAGGCTGAACTGGAGGAGCCTCTGGTGTCTGTATGCCATGCATTGCTGGCTCTGGAGTGCGTACTGCGGGGGTCTGATAACCACCCCCGATTCCTGATGCAGCTGCTGCAGTAGTAACTGAAACCGCCTGTGCTAGGACAGTGTAGACTGCTAGTATCTGAGCCAGGGTCTCCTGTAGACCCGGAATGACAATGGGCACAGCTGGTGCCTGATCTGGTGCTGCTGGCATCTCTACAACTGGGGGTTGTGGGTCAGCTGGCACTGCCTCAGCAGCCCTAACTCCGCCACGACCACGGCCGCGTCCACGGCCTCTAGAAGGTGGTAGTGGTGGTCGTCCTCCACGTTCGAATGATCGAGTTCTCGCCATCTGCGAGAGAATAGAATGTCAAAGTTCAGGATCAAGTCAAAAGTAATCGCACGACAAGAATTCCAAGAATTGAAACTTTTCCTAAAAAGGTTTGCAGCCTCCCGAGGATAAGTACAGGCGTCCCCGCACCGATCCACGAGACTCTACCAACCGGCTCATGACTCGCAAGACCTGTTAACCTAGGCTCTGATACCAACTTGTCATGACCCAAACCCTGGTCGTGATGGCGCCCAACTCAATGCTAGGCAAGCCCGACCATATTATCCCTTAAACCAACCAGTTATTAATCAAATTAAACTTAAGCAGTAAATGATCATATCAGGTGATAAGAGAAATGTAAAACATACACAATACGATCCCAACCATATCGTGGTGTCATGAGACTGAGCCTCTACAGAATAACATCCTAATACAACCAAATCTAGGCAAATAGGAAATCAACAAGATGATAAAGAAGGAGAAAACAAGCTCTGCGGACGCTGGCAGCTACCTCGTAATCTCCGCAAAAGTAGACAATGATCGGCAGCTACAATGTCTCAACTGCTCTCGGGCACCTGTGGATCTGCACAGAAAGTGCAGGGGAGTGGGGTGAGTATATTTCAACTCAGTGAGTAACAATAATAAATAATAACTAAAGGTAAGAACTCATGTGCTATCACTTAGCAGTTCTAAGGCAACCCTCAGAGGTACGTCATCACTATGGTAGTACTCAAATCTCCAATCCACGTTTATCTGTACAAGATTCTACACCGATCCAACCCTCACTCGTACCCCTACGGTGTACGGCCATCTCAACATATAAAGACACATACCTATGTCTATAATGTATAAGTATTTAAGTAGATAGTAGGATATGATTGAGTATAATGATGCGGCGTGCAGCCCGCTCCAATACATATACCGCTGCGGCGCGCAGCCCGCTCCATTTAACGTCGACGGCGCTCACTGGGGGTGTATACAGACTTCGGAGGGGCTCCCTAGGCCCAAGCGCTATGATGCTGCGGCGTGCGGCCCGATCCACACATGTATTACTGCGGCGTGCAGTCCGATCCAATATATATATGTATATATATATTTATACTGCTGCGGCGCAGCCCGATCCCATAATATATACAGCGCTCACTGAGAATGTGTGCTCGACCCTATCCTAGTCAGTATGTACTTGGCCTCTCAGGCCCAATATAATATATCACAGTGGGTCCTTGACCCTGTCTCGGTCAATATAGACTTGGCCTTTCAGGCCCACTCAGCTAGAACAGGGAATTCCACCTTAGATAATCTCTCTCAATGTACGCATCTAGTACTGGCTCATATTATGCTATACAACTAGAGCTACGGCTGAGTGAATGTTTCCAACACGATATACGGGTCACCTAGCTCTATAGGTTCCCTAATGCTCTACGGATCGGCACAAGGCCCCAAACATGGCTATTAGCCCAATTGTACAGTTATAATCTCATTAACAGTCATATAACACAGTATTCTATTAGCCGGGAAGGACCAAGTCCAAGTCCCCGATCACAATGTCACCACACTCGTCTCAAGACGCGTGTCTCATCTCAACATAGCACTGTGAAGTGCAAGCACGGGGTTTCAAACCCTCAGTACATTATTTACTATCACCACTCACCTCGAACCGGTAGAAGCTTCAATCCGCCTTGCGCTTTCCTCGCAAATCAATCTCCTCGGGTGCCAAATCTGCTCAAAATCATAGAGAATGCATCAATATATGCTAATTTCACGAAATTCATTCGAAATAACCCAAATTATATCAAAACCCACAAGTTGTCAAAATTCGACTTTTGGTGCGCTTCTCGAAAAATTATAAAAGTTATATATTCGGAACCCTCGTCTCAATACGAGTCTAGGCATATCAAATTTACCAAAATCGGACTCCATTTACCCACTCAAATCAGTGTTTTTCTTCAATTTAGGCCTAGGGCTCAAACCCACCTTTAATCTTCCATTTACATAAATTTAACCAAGGATTTCACGTTAAAATGATGTAATTAAGCCACAAAACTTACCTCCAACAAAACCCCGATGATTTCCCGGCAATTCCCATCAATTTCTTCTCTTGGAACTCAAAAATGAAGGTTTTGGGTATTAAACCCGCGACTGACCAGTTCTGGTTTTAACTTCACTGCCAGCCTATTTTCTTCATCGCGTTCGCGATGGTCTTCACGCGTTCGCGATACTCAGCTCCAGTTTACCCATCGCGAACGCGACGCTCCACCACGCGTTCGCGATGAACAATCTCCCAGCCGCCGGGTCCTTCTTCTACGCGAACGCGTACACTCCCACGCGAACGCAAAGCTCTCCCCTTTTCTTCTACGCGATCGCGACTCCCAGTCACGCGAACGCGAAGCTTCACCTTACCTTGCCTACGCGAACGCGACACCCCTTCTCGCGAACGCGATGCTTTAATCTGCCTGACCTTCGCGAACATGGCCCATGCCACGCGAACGCGAAGGCTTAATGCCTGGGCAGTAACCTACAATTTACAACAGGCCTTTTCCAAGTTCAAAATGCCCGATCGATGGTCCGAAATCCTCCCGAGGCCCCCGGGACCCCATCGAAAACCACCAACATACTTCAAAACATGATACGAACTTGTTCCAATCATAAAAACACCATCCTAAACATCAAAATCACCAATTACACACGGATTCAAGCCTAAGTTTCTTCAAAACTTTCAAAACTAACATTCAATCCAAAACCCGATCAAACGACGTCCGAATGACCTGAAATTTTGCAGGCACATCCAAAATCACCTAACGGAGCTACTGCAACTGTCGGAATTCCATTCTGACTCCCGGATCAAAATCTCACCTACCATTCGGATTTCGCCAAAATTCAACCTTAGCCGATTCAAGCCTATTTCTACACCGGATCTCCAAATTCAATTCCGATCGCTCTCCTAGCTCACAAATGATCTCCTGGAGCTGACCGAATCATCAGAATTCGATTCCGAGCTCTCTAACTAAATAGTCAACTCCGGGTTGACTTTCCTTATTCAAGTTTCCTCCAAAAGGCTATATGCCTCATTTTCAATCCAATTCACTCCTAACTCCCCCGATAGACTCTAACACCTGATATAAAAGCATGAATTGTGTAATTACAACATAACGGGGTGGTAATTCCCGTGACGACGGGTCGGGTCGTCACATAAGGATTCTGAAAATGTGACTTTTGTAATTTTTTGAGAAGCGCGCCCTCGTGTTTTTTCAACTTCGTTTTTTTGGTTGTTTTTCGAGTCCTTTCAATTGGGTAATGATTCGTTAGCCTATTTTGATGTATTATTATTAGTTTTGATAAGATTTGGCACCCAAGGAGGTCAATTTGCGAGGAAAGCACAAGGCGAGCTAGGACTTTTGCCGGTTCGAGGTGAGTGGTAGTAATGAATGATATACTGATGGTTTGAAACCTCGTATTTGCACTATACAGTGCTATGTTGAGATGAAACACGCGTCATGTGACGAGCATGGTGATATTGTGACTGGGGATTTGGACTTGGTCCCTCCCGATTGATAGTTTGTTGTGCATACTGACTGAGACTAATATTATACCTGTACAATTGGGCTAGTTGCCTTGTTTGGGGCCTTGTGCTGATCTGTAGAATCTTAGGGAAGCCTGTGGAGCTAAATGACCCCAATATCTTGTTGAACACATACTCTCAGTCTTACTCATAGCTGTATAGCCTAACATGAACCAGTACTAGATGTGTACTCTAAGTGAGAATACCTAGGGTTGAATACACTGTCCTAGCTGAGTGGGCCCGAGAGGCCGAGTCTATATTAACTGAGAGGGGTCGAGGACCCATAGTGAGGTATTCATATATATACCGGATCGGGCTACACTCTAGAGCAATATATACATATACATATATTGGATCGGACTGCACGCCGTAGCATGCCACATATTCCATATATATATATATATATATATATATATATATATATATATATGGAACGGAGCACACCACAGTGATATATATGTGTATGGATCGGACTGCACGCCGCAGTATTATAGCGCTTGGGCTAAAGGAGCGCCTTCGGAGTCTACACACACCTCTAGTGAGCGCAGTTATATATTATTGGATCGGGCTGCATGCCGCAGCAGTATATCTATTATATTGGATGGGGATGCACGTCGCAGCACTATATATATTAGATCGGGTTGCACGCCACAATATTATATATATATATATATATATATATATATATATATATATATTGATTACTACTCACTGGAGTAGAGTGGAACCTTACTTACCATTTTAGAGATTATTTACATGTACAGTTATTCTTAGAACTGTTTAGTGTTCATATAGGCGTTTTTACTTCCAGTTATTATTTATTGATTACTACTCACTGAGTTGGAAGTACTCACTATACTCCCTGCACCTTGTGTGCAGATACAGGGATCCGGGAGGGCAGTTGAGCTATACACTGCTATCTTTCCATCAGCTGAGGAGATTTCGAGGTAGCTGTCGGTATTCGCATGACCCGATCTCTCTCTTTCTCTATTTATCTCTTGGTTTTCCTGCTTAGTTATCAGTTGTATAGGATTTACTCTTCTGTTAGAGGCTCAAACTTGTGACACCAGATTCCTTGGGCTGTATTACAGTTATTTCTATTTCTGCATTATTATTATTGTTATAAAATAGGTTAGTTATCGTTAACTAGAACAATTTTGTTTAACAATTGAATCGGTTATCTAAAAAATGGTCGGGCTTGCCTAACAATGTGTTGGGCGCCATCACGATCGGGGTTTGGATCGGGACAAGTTGGTATCAGAGCCTAGGTTATCAGGTCTCATGAGTCATGAGCCGGTTTAATAGTGTCTCGCAGATCGGTACGGAGACGTCTGTACTTATCCTCAGGAGGCTGTAGAACCTTTTTGGAAAATATCAAATTTTTGAAATTCATGTCGTGTGACTTTGTTGATCATAAACTTAACTTTGTTATTGTATTCTCTAGCAGATGGCGAGGACTCGTGCTACAGGACAAGGCGGATGACCACCATTGCCACCTGCTAGAGGTCGTGGATGCGGTCGTGGTCGTGGTAGGGGTAGAGCAGTTGGGGCAGTGCCAGTTGACCTACCAGCTATCCCCATTCCAAATCAGCCTCTAGTTGCAGAGGTCCCAGTAGCACCTGTTCAGGAACCAGTGGTGCCTATTGTGATTCCGGGTATTCAGGACACCCTAACTCAGGACTTTATCAGTTTGTAGCGGCCTAGCTCAGGCAGTCTCGGCCACTACTGCCGCAGCTACATCTCAGACCAGAGGTGGTCATCAGACCCCCGCAGCCCGCATTCCAGAGAAGGTAGTGTAGGGTCTTCAGACACTTGAGGAACTAGCAGTCGAGCTAGTGGCTCCAGCTCAGCCAGTTGTTCAGATTTAGGGTGATAGGGTCCCAGTGATGCCTGACAACGAGCAGCGTCGTCTTGAGAGGTTTAACAGACTTTCACCTCCGATATTTAGTGGTACTCCGAGCGATGACGCCCAAGGCTTTCTCGACAAGGGCCGTCAGATGCTTCGTACAGCAGGGATTCTTGAGTCGAGTGGTGTATCCTTTACTACTTTCCAGTTTCAGGGAGCAGCCTTCACGTGGTGGGAGGCTTATAAGCGTCGTAGGCTGGTAGGTGCGGCACCATTGACATGGCAGGAGTTCTCCACTATTTTTCTGGAGAAGTGGATACCCCAATCTTAGAGGGAGGTGTTACGTAGGCAGTTTAAGTGGCTCCGTCGGGGGGATATGACAGTGTCATAGTATGAGGTTATATTTACAGAGTTAGCCAGATACACACCATGGATGGTTCGTACTGATCGGGAGAGGATCGGGCGCTTTGTGGATGGATTTATTTATCCATTCGTATCTTGATGACCTGAGAGAGGGTCCTGAGTCATTCATTTGAGGACGCAGTTGATATAGCTCGTGACATTGAGATAGACCGTCGCCGAGAGCGAGAGGAGAGGGAGGCCAAAAGGCCTCGGGGATCAGCTAGTTCCAGCGGTACTCAGACTAGAGGCTAGAGTCAGCAGAGCCGAGGTCGCTCTTTTAGATCTTCACAGCCAGCCCGCTCAGAGTATCGTGGGTCATCTTCTGGCTGAGGTCACCAGGGTTCTCATCAGGGCCAGCCATCTCTCAACACCCTACCAGCGCAGAGTTCATCTCAGGCTCCATCTGTTCAAGGTTCTTCTCGACCTAGGTCTTCTGCTGGACACTCCGGTGCGAGGGGCTCCCTTTAGTCCCAGCGCCCAGCACCTGGGAGTTGCTTTGAGTGTGGGGAGTTCGGGCATATCCGGAGAAAGTGTCCCCGTCTTGTATCCAGGCCATATCAGCAGAGGGAACAGCCCTCATCTTCTGGTCCATCTACTTCAGCGCGTCTAGTGCGCAACTCTGAGAGGACTCAAGACTTCAACGGTGTGTTGCTTCCCTTCCATGACGTTCAGCAGCCTGAAGAAGTCTTTCTTATGTACTTTTGTTGTCTATTCTTTTTCGGACAACAGGATAGTGGGATTCTTTTGTAAATTCTACTAGTTGTCCACATCTTATGATACTAGGTCTTGGCACACACATTAGTAGACTGTATTATTTTGGGGTTGTATGATTATCATGACTTTAGTAATTGTTTCTGATTTTATCTCAACTTAAAGAATTATTCTATCTATATCGGGGTAAAGGTAAATGAAAGTTTAGTTAGTATTTTTCGCGTTGGCTTGCCCGACAATGGTGTTGGGCGCCATCATGACCTATTTGGTGGGCGCCATCATGACATATTGTGGAAATGGATCGTAACAAAATAAATGAAAGTTATCTCGATTAAATCTTACTCGCATTCGATTTCACACTAATTAAAATGATTATAAGACATGTTTTTCATACAAACTATTATATATATATATATATATATATATATATATATATATATAAGAAGAGGAGTTTTGAAATAATAAAATTGCTTTCGTGTGACCTATTGGTCATGAATTCAAATGAAAAAAGTAGCTATTAATATTTGCATTAGTGTAAACGGTTAAGGGTCTGATATGGATTAAACATGCCGCCAATGTAAGCTATTGCGGAACGGAATCATCTGCCAAATGAAAAATATAAATAAATAAATAAATAAAAATAAAAATATAAAGCTATAGAAAAAAGAATTAGTATCATTTCTCTCAATCTTCTTGGTAGTAAAAGCAATGAAGGGGACATCAATTGAAAATGATCATGCAAGTTGACCAATAAACAAGGAGAAGGATTAGAAAAATAGGATGAACTGTTGTTGCCGGCTAAACTCTTGACTTTAATTATTTTTTTTTATAACATCAGCAAGAAGATATTAATATAAAATTCAACATGTATTCATATTTAAATAGAGATTGAATATTAAATTTTTTATTTCACTACATTCACCTTAATTCGTCAAAATCGTATTAGCTAGTACTTAACTTTGATTCACTGCGCATTAACCTTTTTGACAACAAGGAGGATCCGACCAAACAACAACAACAACTACCCAGTATGTTCCCACAAAGTGGGGTCTGGGGAGGGTAATACGTACACAGGTCTTACCCCTACCCGAAAGGGTAGAGAGACTGTTTCCGGCAAGGAGGAATGGAGGATCCGACCAATTTTACTCAAAAACATCATGGATAACAATGTCACATTTCTATAGTGGTTATGACTTACGATTAAGGTAGTGGTACCGAATTTTCTTTTCCCCAAAAAAGAGGGGCATATTTATCTCCATAAAATACATATCTTTAGTGCAAAACTCCTAAATCCGACACAAATACACTACCGTCCCTCAACCTTCAGCTAATCCTCATCTATCATCTTCACTTCACTATGTTACATCAGGTGTCAAACTAGAGATATCTTTTGTTCTTTCTTTTCCTTTTAAAGAAATATAATTTAATTTATATGCGATGATAGTTTAATTCTTTTATTTAATTTATTTTAGTATGTTATAGAGGTTAATTCTTTTACTTTTTAGATAATTAATATTTTTTTAAATGGATAATTGTTTATATTAAAAATTCTTCTCAGTTGATAAGGATTTTTTACCAACTTTTCTGGAAACGACGAAACAAGGATAGGAATGGACCGCCTAAATCTTGAATGGAGACCAAGTATTTACACATTGTCGCAAGGTCCCTATTCAAAATACGTGTTGTTTTTTATATGACAAAGAGATCCAGGGAGTTTTTTTTAAAAAAAATTGTTTTTTACTTCGCATCTTTATCCTTTTTCCACACTTTTTTTCAGTTTCCTATGCTTTTTTTTCCTTTTTTCTTTTTTGTCACAACCCAAATTTTCTTTTTTGGGAGTCATGATGGCACCTACTAATACAATCTAGGCAAACTAATTAATTGCACAATTTATCTTTTTACCATTTAATATTCATTAACAATTTTAATAATAACAACATTTAAACAACAAAATTTAACATAAGCGGAAGAAAGAAGCCATAAGTTATCTGAACATATGTAACACAATTGTTTGAACTTTGACTATCCAGAACTGGTGTCACAGTATCACAGACGTTCTAAGATTTACTGCATACAAAGTCAAAGAAAAATTAATACACTGTTTCTGAATATAAGAAAAATGAATCAGGAAATAAGGATAAAGGATACTCCAGGGCATGCGGATGCCTGCAGGTCTACCTTGGGTCTCCGCGTGAATTGAAAATAGCCTCCAACCTACGGTCTGAAGTCAACAACACGGAGATCTACACAAAAGAGTACAAAGTGTAGCATCAGCACAACCGACCTCATGTGCAGCTAAGTGCCTACCATAACCTCGACGAGGTAGTGACGAGGCTAGACCAGACTATCACATAAACAGGTGCAGTTCAAATATATATACAGCGAAAAAGAGACACAGAAACAACCAATCAAAATAGGAGGGGGAACATGTTGCGGGGGAGATAGCAATTCAGAGTTATGATACCAACAAGAATCACAATTCAATAAATGCATGGCATCACTCTTCATGTTTTTACTCTCGTCCTCATCAAAGCAATCATATAATAAAAGTATGCACGATATCGTCCTTCGTGCTTTTACTCTCTTTCCTCACCATATAATCAATAAAATCGGCACGAAATGGTAGATTGTGACAACCCGATCGGTCAACTCATGAGTTACCGGTCCGTTTCCCTCATTTCTACTTCTTGTTGCTTTGTTCATCAGTGTTTTGATGTACCAGGTTGGTTGGATTGGATCCGGATTGGTCTTGGTAAAGTTTGAGACACTTAGTCTCAAGGAAGTCTAAGTTGGAAAAGTCAACCAGATGTTGACTTATATATTAGAGGGAACGAAGGTGAGTTATGATGGATCGGTTAGCTTTGGAAGGTGATTTAAGACTAGGGAGTGTGATCGGAATGGGTGGTTTTGAAGGTTTGGAGTAGATTTAGGCTTAAATTGGTGAAGTTGATATTTCGAAGACTTTCGGTTGATAGACGAGATTTTGATATAGGGGTCGAAATAGAATTTCGGGAGTTGTGGTAGCTCCGTTGTATTATTTGGATTGTGTGTACAAAATTTCACATCAATCGGGCGTGGTTTGGTTGGGTTTTTAAACCGTATTTCAGAAAATTCTAGAAATTTAGGCTTGAACCCAAGGTGTTTTGGTTGAATTAATATTATTTGATGTGTTTTGATGATTGGAACTAGTTTGAATAATGTGTTAGGATATGTTTGTGCCTTTGATTGAGGTCACGGGGCCTCGAGTGAGTTTAGGAGGGTTGAATGGATCATTTTGAAGTTCAGAAAATTGTAGAAAATTATCCAGCAGATGCACATATTTTGGTCTTCTCGTTCCTGAGAGACCCCCGCGTACGTGAAGGGTCAGGAAATGAGGCATCACGTTTGGCCTTCACGTTTACGAAGGGGAGTCACGCGTTCGTGAAGGGTTGGCAATTTAGGCATCACATTTGCGAGAGGCTAGGGTGTGTTCGCGTAGGGTCTTTTTGGATCAGTTGGTTTGGGGTCGAGTGCTCATCGCGTTTGCGAAAGTGTGAGTGCGTTAGCGAATGCTAAGTTTGAGGAAAGCATCACGTTCACGATGGTCATGTCGTGTTCTCACAGAGGAAAAGCTGGTCAAAGTAATTTTGTGCTTCGTGAATGCGAAGGTTTGACAGAGTTCGCGAAAAAGGGAAATACAGGCCTAGGTAGAATATTTTAACTCGTCTTGTTCGCGAATGAGGGTCTATTTCCCCATAGGTGCTCGTTTTTGAAGATTTTTGAAGAACATTAATGAGGGATTCAAGGGGAAATCACTGGGAGGTAATATTATTGGTCTAAAAACTCGATTATTATATGAATTCCACCTAGAAAATCATGAAAACTAAGCCAAAAATTGAAGAACTAGGGCTTGAGAAATTGGACTTTTGATTTGGAATTTGAAGGGTCATTGGTGGACGAATTTTGATGTTTTTGGTATGTATGAACTCGTGGGAAGATAAATAACCTATTGCTATAAAAAATGAGTTTCGAGAAGTAGGTCGGGGGCTCGGGTTTGGGTAATTTTGGAATTTTAGTATTATTTTGATTGTTTTCACTTGGGCTTCGTCCCCTTAGCATACTTTCACGTCCTCATTGTGATTTTGGATATATTCGACATGAGTAGAGTCTGATTCGAGGGGCAAAGGCCGGTGAAGTAGTATTTTCACCGGTTTGAGCTAAATAACTATTGTAAATCCGGAACTAAGGGTATAAAACCCCGGTATTTGACTTGTTTTGATACACATGGTGATGCACATGCTAGATGATGAGTATATGAGCGTGCACGGGTAAGGATTATGACTTGGTCACTCCCGTAGAGACTATTAAGCCGCATATTTGGTTTGGAAATATTACAGTATTCCTTATTTGGATATTATACTGTATTATGGGATGTATGTCATGTATGGGGCCTTGTGCCGACCTGTAGAAACCCTTAGGGAATTTTGGCTATTTTTTTCACTTTACTTGCTAAAAGCATATCCTCATTCATTTTGTACATGTTAAATGTCTAAAACAGGTTTATTCTTGTCACTTTTAAAAGAGAGAACTATTTTTGTCACTTTTAAAAGAGAGAACTATTTGGACTGAGTTCCCTAATTTCCACTGTTGTACCCGAGGGTATTGTGAGGTGAGTGACTGAAAGAGGTCGATGACCTAAGTGTGAGGGTATTTATATACATGTGAGTTATGGATCAGGCTGCATGCCGCATCGATACTTATATGGATTGGGATGCACGCTGTAGCGGTTATTATGATTTCTATTATTATGAGATGTTGTCAGACTGAATGACAAAGGTTGAGTCACGAGTGACTGTGAGGCTGTCCAAGGTGTCATATTTCATGTGATTCCTTGCCCGAGGGGCCCATTTATGATGGTTTCACTAATTTCACTCTATTTTCAAATAAGCCTTTGTTGATCACGTTGTTAAGTATCTAATTTCAAATGCTTTAAACTGGAAGAGTTTTTTCTTTGATGAAACTGGCTTTAAATTCTAAAGTTGATTTGTTATCCTGTGATTTTCAATTATATGCTTTTGAATTGTTTGTCACTGCTTTCATTACTTATATTTACTTTAGTTACTTACTGATTTGGCGTACTCACGTTACTCTCTGCAACTTGTGTGTAGATCAAGGTGCCCGAGCGGCCGAGTGAGAGCTTTTTAGTTATTCAGCATTTTCCAGGGATTTTGAGGTAGCTACATGGCGTTCACAACCCTGATTTCTCCCTTATATCTTGTTATCTTTTTCGCACTTCCTAGATTATTGAGGTAGTAGATGTTCAGACTTGTATTACAGGCTCTAGACTCGTGACACCAGATTTGTAGGCTTGTGCAGTTTATGTTTGATTGACTTTCGCATATTTATCTATTGTTTTTAAATGCTTATTGTGATAAGTATGGTATTTTAACCTGCATAAAAAATGGCTAAATGTTTAAGAAAATGGGTTGAGGTTAATTGTTCTATCGGCTTGCCTAGTAATGTGATATGTGCTATAATGACCGGTATTTGGGATCGTGACAAGTTGGTATCAGTGCCTGGGTTACATGAGCCAATTTATTAGAGCCTCACAGATCGCTATGGACACGTCTATATTTATCCTCTAGAGGCTCCAGAACCTTAATGAAACTTCACATTCTTGAAATTCTTATCAGCGTGTTTGTTGATCCGAGTTCTAAACTTATATTGTTTTATTCTCTCACAGATGGTGGGGATACGTGCTACCAGACAGGGTGGACGACCACTAGTTCCACTTCTTGCGGCCACAAGAGGCTGAGGACGCGATCGTGGTCATGGTCCTGGTAGGGGCAGAGCAGCGGAGGCAGCACCTGCAAATCCACCAGTTGCCCCAATCCAGGACTAGGTCATAGTTGTGGATTCTACAACAGCACCAGCTTAGACACCAACTGTGCCTATTATGATTCCAGGCCTTTAGGAGGCTCTAGCTACGATATAATCAGTATCTATCGGTTTGTCTCAGGCGATCTCAGCTACTATGGCTGCAACTACTTCTCAGACCGGGGGAGGCATCCAGACCCCCGTTGCTCGTAACCTGAGAAGGTGGTGCATGGACTCCAACACCGAGGGAACCTCCAGCCCAGCTGGTTGCACCACCTCAGTAGTTCCTAGTACCAGTTATGCCAAACGACGAGCAGCATCGACTTGAGAGGTTTTGTAGACTCCAGCCTCCAACATTCAGTGGTGCAAAGGGCGAGGATGCCTGGGGTTTCTTGGATAAGTGTTAGAGGATGCTTCATACAGTAAATATTCAAGAGACCACTGGTGTGGCATTCACCTCCTTTCAGTTTTTTAGGGTTTCCTTCACTTGGTGGGAGGCGTATGAGAGGCGTAGGTCTGTTGGTGTAGTGCCCCTTATGTGGCAGCAATTCTCTGTTCTCTTTCTGGAGAAGTATGTGCCATAGTTGCGCCGAGAGGAGCTGTATTAACAGTTTGAGTAGTTGCATTAGGGGAAGATGACTATGATGCAGTATGAGATATGATTCTCTGAGTTAGCCTTTCATGTGGTTTGGATGGTCCCGACAGATCGAGAGAGGATCAGGAGGTTTGTCGATGGTCTTACTTATTACCTCCATATTCTCATGATCAGGGAGAGGGTGGCTGGTGCTACATTCGAGGAGGTTGTGGATATTGCTAGGAAGATTGAGTCTATCCATCACCAAGAGCGAGAGGAGAGGGAGTCTAAGAGGCCTCGAGGGTCCGGTAGCTATAGTGGTGCTCCTTCGAGGGGCCAATTTCAGCACGGTAGAGGCCAACAGTTCCGACATGGTAAGTCTGATCGCTTAGGTTATCGTGGGGCATCACCGGGTCATGGCTCCCATAGTTCACACCAGGGTGTCACACCTCCTTTTTCCGTACCCGCGCGGGCGCGAAATATAAAAGAGAGTTTTTCCAATTAAAGGACAACCAAAACGGGATTCATTTATTGAGAGATTCGGAGTCGCCACTTGGGAGATTTATGGTGTCCCAAGTCACCGGTTTGAAACCCGAATTGAGGAAAGGTTTGACTCTATTTAACGGTCCGCGAACCAGAAATCCGGATAAGGAATTTTGTTAACCCGGGAGAAGGTGTTAGGCATTCCCGAATTCCGTGGTTCTAGCACGGTCGCTTAACTGTCATATTCGGCTTATTTATCTGATTTTTACAGTTATATACTTAATGCAAATTAATATCCCTTTACCGCTTTTATTATTATTATTATTTACGAAAGAGAATATTGCCTAAAAATATGTTTCGAATCACGTCACATGAAATGCACCCGGATCCTCAACACACTCTTATTCAACATTTTGGGATTTGGATTTGGGCCGCATGAAATGCACACCCGTATTTAAGAAGGTAAAATTATTAAACTACGCGCCTAGAGCGATTACTTATTTACATTTTTTTGAGAAGGCTAGGAAATTCGCTAAGAAACGGCACATCTCGAAATCTAAATATTTTACATATACATTTATGAGGGCCCCGCGATTTGTATAATTTTGTTAGGCGAGGCACACCTCTAATTCTAATTTAAAAGCAAACTACATTCCGCTATATTTATTTAAGAGTTAATTCAAGATTATTTAAAACATATTGCAAGCCACACTACATGAAATGCACTTGTGGTTCACGACACTCTTTATTTAACCTTGTTCAAATATGGAGTCGGGTCACATGAAATGCACCCCCGATTCCTTCAATCTAATTACGTCGTTTAAAGAATAACGAACCAATTTCCATAATGTGACAACATCGTGCTCAACTATAACCAATTCGAGTAAACATACGAGTAGCTAACTAAGTGAGCAAATTCAAGACTATGGTGAACAATTACATAAACAACGGAAGCATAACTAGTTGGCGAGCATATGAAGGATTAGTCATTTTCATTAGCTAACTTCGACATTGCATGTTCAAAAAAATTATATATTTACAAAAATAGTCTGAACCATACGAAACTAAATCAAATACGAAACACTCCAAAATATTAGCGAGAAGAACAATATCGGAAAAGAACATGCACCTTTATTTCTGCATATTTTTTTTGTACACAACGAGAAAACGAACCTTTTATGACGATCTCAAACCTCGACCTCTCCGGACAGAACTCGAACCAAACTGGAACCAAGAACAAACGATTCGACGGGTAGAACGAGGTTGACGAAGCACAAAATCTTTTTCCTCCACCGTGGCCTCCTACTGTGTGTATTATTATTATTTTTCTGTTTTTTCTTCAGCCTTTTTTTTTCACGTTTTTTTTTTCCTCAAAATCATCCCAAGAGCTCACTGTCTTCTTTTTCTCTCCATTTGACCGAGACCCCCCCTTTTGTAATCTCCCTTCTCAAATTTTTTTTCTTGTTTCTTTCTTCTTTTTCAATAGTTTCGTTTCCTTTTCTTCTTGTTTTTCCAAATCCTTTCTTCTTGTTTTTCCCCTTCTGCTTTGTATTTCAAATGTTTGGTTTCCTTTTTGTTTTCAAATGTTTTTCAAATTCTCTCTTTTCTTTTCGTTTTTTCCATCCCCTCTTCAGCCGTGCTTTCTTCTTCTCTTTAAAGAGAAGTATAGTTATTATTTTATTATTATTTTTTTTTTAAATTTAGCCCCATATTGTTTTTGTCTTTTTCTTTTGTTTTTATCCCTTTGTCTTTTTCTTCTTGTCTTTGTTCTTATTCCCCATCCATTATGTATTGTCCCCCCGTAGTGTAGTGGACTCGGTTTATTACGGGCTAGGTCCGAAAATTATAAAACCGGGTAGTTTGAACCCGAATATTATTCTTCGCCCGGAACCGAAAATGGTGTTATTTAATTAATCCTAGATAATCAAAATAACTATAATACTTATAATAAAAATAAAACTATTTTTTTTTATATTTTTCAAGTTTAAAATAACTACAAAATATTTATGAAACTATTTTTTATTATTTTCGTTTTTTATAAAAATATAAAAATATAAAGTACTATTTTTATATTTTTCAAGTTTAAAATAACTACAAAATATTAATGAAACTATTTTATTATTTTCGTTTTTTTTATAAAAAGATAAAAAATATAAAGTACTATTTTTGTATTTTTCAAGTTTAAAATGACTACGAAACATTAATAAAATCATATTTTGTTATTTTCCATTTTGAGGTAAAAATAAAGTAAAAGAGTCAAATTTAGCTAAAATAGCTATATTAAAACTAAACTAAATATTTTACGCTAAAAATATAGAAAATCTCGGGGAGGGTCAAAATCACGCGTTTACAGTAACGTTTACCCATTAATTAGCATTCAATAATTAAATTTATTTTGTCCCAATTTTTATTCGGAGGGACTAAACTAAAAGAAGAGGAATGTGACCGAGCCCTTGTATCTGAGCTGCCTACATATCCTTGGCTATAAAGGAATCAGGCTACGTGTAGTTCGAAAGTGAGTGAGGAAGGGGTATACCGAGGTGGAGAGCCAGTCGAGGTGTCGTTCCGTCGAGGTTCTGTTCCATCGAAGTTCCGGTCCGTGGTCCTGCTATTACATCAAAAATCAAAACATGAGAAAGACTAACTAAGCCTATCGGCTACTAGTTACAAGATTCCTATCTATAAGTCTTCTGAAGCTTGATCTTGAGTATTGGTTGGTGCTTCATGCGGACTCTAAATTTGAACCTTGATACTTGCTAGTTGCAGGTGCTGCTTTTCGAATCAAGACCAGGTATACAATGCTTGTGACCTCGGCCATGTCTTGAGCATGCCACATCTTTCATCAACTTCTGCATTTTGGATTGGCTTCATGCCTCTTTTTTTTTTTTTTTTTTTTATTGTGACTAAACTTCTGTTGATCCCCTCGGACTGTTGACTCGCATTCTGGTTGCCTTCCTTCTGATTCATGCTGGGGATTTCCGTTACACTCTGCCGCTTCCCTTAAACAACTTCAAAATAAATCGCCACTCCATTCTTCAGGCGGGCTCCCTGTCCTCAACCAAATTCAAAAATAAATCGCCACTCCATTCTTCAGGCGGGCTCCCCGACTTCCACTACAACTTCAAAATAAATCGCCACTCCATTCTTCAGGCGGGCTCCCTGACTTCAGCTACAACTTCAAAATAAATCGCCACTCCATTCTTTAGGCGGGCTCCCTGACTTCAACTACAACTTCAAAATAAAATCGCCACTCCATTCTTCAGGCGGGCTCCCTGACTTCAACTACAACTCCAAAATAAAATCGCCACTCCATTCTTCAGGCGGGCTCCCTGACTTCAACTACAACTTCAAAATAAAATCGCCACTCCATTCTTCAGGCGGGCTCCCTGACTTCAACTACAACTCCAAAATAAAATCGCCACTCCATTCTTCAGGCGGGCTCCCTGACTTCAACTACAACTCCAAAATAAATCGCCACTCCATTCTTCAGGCGGGCTCCCTGACTTCAACTACTACTTCAAAACTAAATCGCCACTCCATTCTCCAGGCGGGCTCCCTGACTTCAACTGCAACTTCAAAATAAATCGCCACTCCATTCTCCAGGCGGGCCCCCTGACTTCAACTACAACTTCAAAACTAATTCGCCACTCCATTCTCCAGGCGGGCTCCCCGATTTCAACTACAACTTCAAAACTAAATCGCCACTCCATTCTCCGGGCGGGCTCCCGACTTCAACTACAACTTCAAAACTAATTCGCCACTCCATTCTCCAGGCGGGCTCCCTGATTTCAACTACAACTTCAAAACTAAATCGCCACTCCATTCTCCAGGCGGGCTCCCTGACTTCAACTACAACTTCAAAATAAATTGCCACTCCATTCTTCAGGCGGGCTTCCTGACTTCAACTATAACTTCAAAATAAATCGCCACTCCATTCTTCAGGCGGGCTCCCTGACTTCAACTACAACTTCAAAAATAAATCGCCACTCCATTCTTCAGGCGGGCTCCCTGACTTCAGCTACAACTTCAAAAATAAATTGCCACTCCATTCTTCAGGCGGGCTCCCTGACTTTAACTACAACTTCAAAAATTGCCACTCCATTCTTCAGGCGGGCTCCCTGACTACAACTTCAAAATTCATCCCATCCTCATCGCCTTCCTTTGTTTTCTGTACCATTTCCTTCTTCTTGCATCGCTTATTGGGCCACCTTTTCTTCTGAATTATCTTGTCTTGGAATTGCTTTCCCCTGGGTCGTATTACTTTTCTTTTGGCTGCTGGGGATATCTTTGGAACTGTTTACTCACCTGCTGGGGATGATGCTGCTGAGGAAGTATTCTTTGTTTCCTTCACCCTTGAATTTGCGTTGGGATCTCTTGTTGTAACCCTCTGCTTTATGGTGGGTTACTGGTTTCAAGGCCTGCAATGTAAAGACTGAAGACTTGCCTTTGGTTATACAGGTAGGCGCCTGCTTTTAGTAGCAACCTTTGAATTAAAAAATGCATTCCGGCAATAATTTATGAAATATGCAAAGGACAATGTAAAATAAAACAAACGTAAAATATCCTATTCGAGGGCGGATAGTCCCATCGTATTCTATTCGAGGGCGAATACTCCCATCGTATCCTATTCGAGGGCGAATACTCCCATTGTATCCTATTCGAGGGCGAATACTCCGATTGTATCCTATTCGAGGGCGAATACTCCCATTGTATCCTATTCGAGGGCGAATACTCCCATTGTATCCTATTCGAGGGCGAATACTCCCATCGTATTCTATTCGAGGGCGAATACTCCAATTGTATCCTATTCGAGGGCGAATACTCCCATTGTATCCTATTCGAGGGCGAATACTCCCATTGTATCCTATTCGAGGGCGAATACTCCCATTGTATCCTATTCGAGGGCGAATACTCCCATTGTATCCTATTCGAGGGCGAATACTCCCATTGTATCCTATTCGAGGGCGAATACTCCCATTGTATCCTATTCGAGGGCGAATACTCCCATTGTATCCTATTCGAGGGCGAATACTCCCATTGTATCCTATTCGAGGGCGAATACTCCCATTGTATCCTATTCGAGGGCGAATACTCCCATTGTATCCTATTCGAGGGCGAATACTCCCATTGCATCAATGTATGAAAGTGAACAAACCTGAGACGTCCTGTTCGAAGGTGGACAAACCTGAAACATCCTATTTGAAGGTGGACAAACCTGACATGTCATCTTGAATTGCCTTCCTCGTTTCTCCGAGAAAATTTTCAACAACGGCAGAAAATTTTCTGCCCCGGTATTGGTGTTCTTCCTTGTGGCATGACTTTCCGCTATCAATAGCACTTTCTTTCCCTGTTTCAAATCAAAGAAAATTTGTTAGTTCAAATCATTGTGAGCGGTTGCGCCGCTCATGTGGTGGTTTTTTCCTTTTCTCCTTTCCCTCGCTCGGGATTCCCAAAACTTGTTCGGGAATGATTTCATTTGCTGGAGATGATATTCCTGTTGGGGATGTGTTTTTCCATTTATCCCTTCCCCGTTCTCAACTTGCTGGGGGTTATTTTGTTGAAGATGGGATTTCCTTTCTTCCTTTACCACTCTGTGTTGTCCGACCACCTCGGAACTTGTTGTAGATAACATTGTTGGTGGATTTTCATTTCCTCAAAATTTGGTGTTTCACTCTTCTTGAAGGTTGTTGAGGATGACACTGGTTCGAAGACCATTTCTCTTAAGACTTTCCTTCTTCCCCAAGTGGGGATTGACTTCCAGAAAATTTTCAAACTGAAAAGAAAAATTTTCTGCCCCAGTTTAATAATCTTCTTTGCACCATACTTCTTTGCCGTCAATGGCATTTCCTTGCCTTGCATAATAATTGGAAAATTGGTGGCAAGTTTTGAAGTCATTTCTCACTATGTTTTGACTAGACTGACTTTGATGGAGAATTTTGACAAAAGGAGAAAGATAAAAAGAAACAACAAATAGAAGACAAGGGAGGACTGACTCTCTAACCAGAAACAACTATAAAACTTATCAAACGCGGATACCAACTCTACTTGGTCATGACATGCACATATGGCCTATCCTCCGTCGTTAATTTCCTTTCACGATTTCTGTCTCGTGATTTCCATCTGATTATCACCTTTGTTCGACTTGTAATGCCCGAAGGGTTTTCACTTTCAAGCCTCTCTCATTTTGATTTTCTCTCGGCTTTCGTCGCCTTATGGTGCCTGTGAAGGTTTTCACCGGTAAGACTCCTCTCATTTGTATCACTTTTAGCTGGGGATTGGGGTGTCACTGCCAAGACTCTCTCGTATTTCCTTTCTGCTGAGAATCGGCGTTTTTGCTGCTGAGAATCAGCGTGTTATATTATGATAGGACTCTATCCCTCGCCTGACGCGGCATCTTTTGAAGACTGATCGGAAGGTCTTTCTTTGGACCGTAATGTAGGATTTGGATAGGGCTAGAAAGAAAGGGTATTGAAGGCTCAAAACAAAATCAATTTTGGGTTCAAGATTTACAACCTTCGGACCTAAATTTATTTACAATAAACACAATTTTTCTTTGCCCCGATTTTTTTACTTGGGGATTCTTATTTCTTTATTTACACTATGACCGAGCTGTGAAGCGCCTACGTATCCTCTTTAAGGAATCAGGTCAAACGTAGTTCCCATTTCCCTCTTTTCAAGTTTCTCTTTTTCATTCATTTTTCTTTTCCTTTTCTTTTCTTTTCTTTATCTCTTTTTGTTGTTTTTTTTTTCTTTTTCTTTATCCCTTTCTTCTCTTACCTTTCAAACTTGTGTGTCTAGTCTTTGCAACTAATTCCGAAGGAGGGGTATGAAAGAATTTAAAATAAAGCTCAAAGGGTTGACGATGGATAAAGTGTTTGGATAGCAGAACAAAATGCCTTCGTCATTCCAATTTTCAAAACATGCCAAGTTCAAACAACATATTCACGACATCTTCTGTTTGTGCCTTGATTGATAACCATATCGTCCATTCGCCTTTTCATCTGTCATTTTAAAGTATTGCTGGACGACACTTCCATTTCAGTATGACGAGCGAACCCCATGTCAGCATGGCCATTTTGCCCTTAAGGCTTTCTTTGTATTTTACCCGCCCCAAATTTCACGTGGCTCGGGTTCGAAATAATCTCAAATCATTATTTCTTTTAAAATGCCATGATTATCTTCCAATTCCTTCATGATTAACTTTTAAGATTAGGCCACAATTATGCGTGCATGTCATGTCACTAGTGTTGACAGAAAAATGACTATAAAGAAGAAAGACTCAAATCAAAGAAAAATTACTCGAAATAATGGCAAACAAGAGAGTTGCATTAGACGAACTAGAAATGAATTAATACAACAAAACAAACACAATAAACTGGGGTACACCCCTGGAACAAACCTACACAATACTGAATGAGGTATTACGACCAATAGAAAACTGGACAAAATAGAACGACAAAAAGGGTTTGAGTTACATGACAATATCCTGATTACAACCCTAAAATAATCTGGACGACAGAAATGACAACAAAATAAGCCACCAAAAACTCCATTCTGGTTGACCAAGGAATAGAGAGTCTTCCCGATTACCAAGCACGATATTTTGGCCACTAAGCTTCGCATCAATATTACCAAGGCCACTTATTTGCTTCGACATTTTCAGCTTTAGTCAATACATCCCCACAAAGCGTCCATCCCGGCGTGCAGGTAAAGGACTCTATGCGATATTCTTGGTGTCACTATCTTGGATCATAATCGGGTTTTCCTGGATCTTCTGTTTCCGGTTCACCACAAACCAACCACCTCAATTCTCAACAATTCAAAATAAAATATGGTAGAAATGGAATCAGTAAGTCCTCATCAATATTTTTTTGCTTACTTCTTTTTTCTTTTTTCTTTTTTTTTCTTTTTTTTTCATTTTTTTTTTCATTTTTTTTTTCATTTTTTTTTTCATATATATACATATACAGTTGTGGTCGAATCTTATGGAGATTGCCTACGTATCATGACCCCGCATGAATCGGACCGAGCGTAGTTCTTGCAAATTAATGCAAGAAATAAAGAGATGTTTATTTGATTATTATTTTTTTTTTTGAATAAAAATTGTACAAGCCGACTCCAACTACAAACTTGTGTAGGAGATTTCTACAAGAATAAGAATATTTTTGGTGTCACTTATAACTATTTCTACAAAATTGGCCACATAATGGCTTATTTGACAAAATAGCTATTTTTTCAAAATTTATTTAAGAAAGATAGAACTTGAAATTTTTTTTTTATCCTGTGGCTCATGGGGCATCGTTCGGCATCACCATAAACCAACACAAAACTATTTTTTCATAAATTGGCCATGTAATGGCTTATTTAGACAAAGTGGCTCTTTTTGCAAAATTTTATGTAAGAAGATGCAAATTCAAAATTTATCGTGGGGCCTATGGGGCATCGTTCAGCACCGACACAGGCCAACACAAGACTGAGTAAGTTCAAATGCAAAAATGTAGCTATTTCAGTAAAATTTCGGCCATGTAATGGCTTGTTTGATAAAGTGGTTATTTTTGTAAAGTTGAGTGATGACTCAAAACTTGATTTTTTGCGGATACGGCCTTTCGACATTTCCGCGAGGGAATATTTCAAGGTTGTGTCCAAAATTATTTAAAAAAATCCAAAGTGGCTATTCTTGCAAAAACAGCCTTCCGGCGTCTTTTTGAGGGACGTTCGGCTTATTTTAAGCAAGAATAGCATCACCCGACTTATTTATAACAAAATCAAAAATTTGACATTTTTTTTTGGTTATTTTTGCAAACGGGGTGTGAACCCGAACTTGATTTTGCGGCTATGGCCTTGCAACATTTCCACAAGGAATATTTCAAGGTCGTGCCCGCAAATTATTAAAAATGATTCAAAGTGGCTATTTTTGCAAAAACAGCCTTCCGGCGTCCTTTCGGAACATTCGGCTATTTTCAAAAACAGCATCACTTTGATTTTATTGAAAACTAAAACTTCGACATTTTTTTTTTTTTAATTTTTGAAGGGGTGGTTGGACCCGATGAGGGTTGCCTACGTATCCCACCTAACGGTGAGAATCAAACCTGCGTAGTTCGGTCAAACAAACTACATCTTTAAAGGAAACAAACTATTTATTATTTTTTCACACATTTTTTTTTAAGTTTAAAACAAATTTTTTTTTTTTTTAGTAAAAAAAAACAAACTATTTTGAAATCACATATTTTTTATTTTACAACAAACGTTTTTTTCTTTTTTAAGTAAAAAAAAACAAACTATTTTGAAACTATTTTTTTTTATTTTGATCAAATATTTTTTATTTTACAACAAACGTTTTTTTTTCTTTTTAAGTAAGTAAAAAAAACAAACTATTTTGAGACTATTTTTTTTTCATTTTCCTCAATATAAAAAAAACGGTTAGCCTGCAAGTCTGAAGCAAATATATGCATAAAACAAACAGGATGCAGCAGGATGGTCTTTTCATTTCAGGTCACCTGTCCTCGATGGACCCAACCCCTGTGTTGAGTCCCCTAAGTCAAATGCAACATGATGCAAATAAACGTTCCTACTAGGGATCCGGCATAAAGCTTTGTTATTCTAGGTTTAAAAAACCTGGGTTTATTGTTCTAGACCTGGCTTACCCGAGCGGACAACTCGAGCCGAGGAGGAGGCAGCAACCCGGGAATACAGAAGCTTCACCGGTTTTGCAACTTATCCAAACCTCGTTCTAAGGTGGGAATTAGACACTATACGGAAAAGAAGTCACACGAAGTGCACCCTTCTTCATGATTTAGAAGACTCAGAGAGGAGATTGGTTTCGGCACAATTTATATGTACAGTTCAAAAAATATCAAAGCGATAAAAATATCATTTTGCACATTAATACAAACATATAATAAAATCGGATAATAAATAAGCCAAATACAACAATTATTCCAAGCTCGAATTCTTAAACCCTGAACCAGTGGTTCTGGGTTTCAGTCATTCCCCAGCAGAGTCGCCAGAGCTGTCACACCTCCTTTTTCCGTACCCGCGCGGGCGCGAAATATAAAAGAGAGTTTTTCCAATTAAAGGACAACCAAAATGGGATTCATTTATTGAAAGATTCGGAGTCGCCACTTGGGAGATTTATGGTGTCCCAAGTCACCGGTTTGAAACCCGAATTGAGGAAATGTTTGACTCTATTTAACGGTCCGCGAACGAGAAATCCGGATAAGGAATTCTATTAACCCGGGAGAAGGTGTTAGGCATTCCCAAATTCCGTGGTTCTAGCACGGTCGCTTAACTGTCATATTCGGCTTATTTATCTGATTTTTACAGTTATATACTTAATGCAAATTAATATCCCTTTACCGCTTTTATTATTATTATTATTTACGAAAGAGAATATTGCCTAAAAATATGTTTCGAATCACGTCACATGAAATGCACCCGGATCCTCGACACACTCTTATTCAACATTTTGGGATTTGGATTTGGGCCGCATGAAATGCACACCTGTATTTAAGAAGGTAAAATTATTAAACTACGCGCCTAGAGCGATTACTTATTTACATTTTTTTGAGAAGGCTAGGAAATTCGCTAAGAAACGGCACATCTCGAAATCTAAATATTTTACATATACATTTATGAGGGCCCCGCGATTTGTATAATTTTGTTAGGCGAGGCACACCTCTAATTCTAATTTAAAAGCAAACTACATTCCGCTATATTTATTTAAGAGTTAATTCAAGATTATTTAAAACATATTGCAAGCCACACTACATGAAATGCACTTGTGGTTCACGACACTCTTTATTTAACCTTGTTCAAATATGGAGTCGGGTCACATGAAATGCACCCCCGATTCCTTCAATCTAATTACGTCGTTTAAAGAATAACGAACCAATTTCCATAATGTGACAACATCGTGCTCAACTATAACCAATTCGAGTAAACATACGAGTAGCTAACTAAGTGAGCAAATTCAAGACTATGGTGAACAATTACATAAACAACGGAAGCATAACTAGTTGGCGAGCATATGAAGGATTAGTCATTTTCATTAGCTAACTTCGACATTGCATGTTCAACAAAATCATATATTTACAAAAATAGTCCTGAACCATACGAAACTAAATCAAATACGAAACACTCCAAAATATTAGCGAGAAGAACAATATCGGAAAAGAACATGCACCTTTATTTCTGCATATTTTTTTTGTACACAACGAGAAAACGAACCTTTTATGACGATCTCAAACCTCAACCTCTCCGGACAGAACTCGAACCAAACTGGAACCAAGAACAAACGATTCGACGGGTAGAACGAGGTTGACGAAGCACAAAATCTTTTTCCTCCAACCTGGCCTCCTACTGTGTGTATTATTATTATTTTTCTGTTTTTTCTTCAGCCTTTTTTTTTCACGTTTTTTTTTTCCTCAAAATCATCCCAAGAGCTCACTGTCTTCTTTTTCTCTCCATTTGACCGAGACCCCCCCTTTTGTAATCTCCCTTCTCAAATTTTTTTTCTTGTTTCTTTCTTCTTTTTCAATAGTTTCGTTTCCTTTTCTTCTTGTTTTTCCAAATCCTTTCTTCTTGTTTTTCCCCTTCTGCTTTGTATTTCAAATGTTTGGTTTCCTTTTTGTTTTCAAATGTTTTTCAAATTCTCTCTTTTCTTTTCGTTTTTTCCATCCCCTCTTCAGCCGTGCTTTCTTCTTCTCTTTAAAGAGAAGTATAGTTATTATTATTTATTTTTTTTTTAAATTTAGCCCCATATTGTTTTTGTCTTTTTCTTTTGTTTTTATCCCTTTGTCTTTTTCTTCTTGTCTTTGTTCTTATTCCTCATCCATTATGTATTGTCCCCCCGTAGTGTAGTGGACTCGGTTTATTACGGGCTAGGTCCGAAAATTATAAAACCGGGTAGTTTGAACCCGAATATTATTCTTCGCCCGGAACCGAAAATGGTGTTATTTAATTAATCCTAGGTAATCAAAATAACTATAATACTTATAATAAAAATAAAACTATTTTTTTTTATATTTTTCAAGTTTAAAATAACTACAAAATATTTATGAAACTATTTTTTATTATTTTCGTTTTTTATAAAAAGATAAAAATATAAAGTACTATTTTTATATTTTTCAAGTTTAAAATAACTACAAAATATTAATGAAACTATTTTATTATTTTCGTTTTTTTTATAAAAAGATAAAAAATATAAAGTACTATTTTTGTATTTTTCAAGTTTAAAATGACTACGAAACATTAATAAAACCATATTTTGTTATTTTCCATTTTGAGGTAAAAAT
Source organism: Nicotiana noctiflora (assembly GCA_032618575.1). NCBI lineage: Eukaryota > Viridiplantae > Streptophyta > Magnoliopsida > Solanales > Solanaceae > Nicotiana > Nicotiana noctiflora. The sequence goes on from JASVEL010013043.1 coordinate 26,744, forward strand.
AAAGTAAAAGAGTCAAATTTAGCTAAAATAGCTATATTAAAACTAAACTAAATATTTTACGCTAAAAATATAGAAAATCTCGGGGAGGGTCAAAATCACGCGTTTACACAGGGCCATCCACCACTTAGTTCCCTTCCAGCTCAAATCTCATCTAGTGCTTTATCTGTTTAGGGCACCTCTAAGCCATTTGCATCTTCTAGTCACTCTGGTGCGAGGGGTTCCTTCCCATCTCAGGCACTCGGGAATTGCTATCAATGTAGGGAGTTTGGTAATATGAGGAGGCAGTACCTCTGCCGTGTTGTTAGTTCATCCCAGTAGAGGGGTCAGTCATGGGCCTCTACAATTTGCTCCACCACTACCCGCCAAGCCAGCTACGGGTGGGGATCAGACAACCATGGGTCACCCTAGAGAGAGAGGTCGATCAGGGTGCAATCAGGCCCATTTCTATGCTATTCTAGGCATACCTAATGCTATTACCTCCAATGTTGTCATTACAAGTATTATTTCAGTCTGCCACAGAGATGTCTCTGTTTTATTTGATGCCTGTTTCACCTATTCTTATGTGTCATCGTACTTTGCTCGTTATTTAGGTACGTCCCGTGACTTTCTTGCTTTACCTATTCATGTATCTACCTCGGTGGGCAATACTGTTGTTGTGGACCGTGTGTACCGATCTTGAATGGTGATTATTGTGGGTCTGAAGACCCGAGTTGATCTTTGTTATTGAGTATGGTTGATTTTGATGTTATTCTGGGCATGGATTATCTATCTTCGTGTCGCGGTATTCTGGACAGTCATGCCAAGACAGTCATATGGGCTATACTGAGTGTGCCACAGGTTGGGTGGAAAGGTGCGACTGATTATGTCCCTAGTATAGTGATTTCTTACGTGAAGGCCCATCATATTATTGTGAAGGGTTGTCTATCATATCTTGCCTTTGTCAGGGATGTGGGAGCTGAGACTCCCAGTATTGGTTATGTCCCAATTGTGAGGGATTTCCCTGATGTAATTCCTTCACACCTGTCGGGCATGCCACCGAACATGGATATTGATTTTCGTATTTACTTTGTGCCAGGAACTTAGCCCACTTCTATTATGGCGTATTGTATGGCACCAGCGAAGTTCAAAAAGTTAAATAAGCAACTCCAGGAACTCCTTGATAAGGGGTTCATTCAACCTAGTGTGTCGCATTGGGGTACGCTGGTTCTGTTTGTGAAGAAAAAGGATGGCACTATGAGAATATGCATTGATTATAGGTAATTGAACAAGGTAACAGTTAAGAATAAGTATCCTTTCCCTCGTATTAATGATTTGTTCAGCCTATTTTAGGGAGCGATGTATTCTCAGAGATTGATCTCCATTCGGGCTATCACCAGTTGAAGATTAGGGATTCAGATATTCTTAAGATGGCCTTGAGGACAATATATGGTCATTATGAGTTCCTGGTTATGTCTTTTGGGCTGACCAATGCCCCAACAACGTTTATGTATCTGATGAACAGCGTATTTAGACCTTATCCTGAATCATTTGTCATAGTATTCATTGATGATATCTTAGTATATTCGTGTAGTTAGGAGGAGCACGTGGAGCATTTGAGGATTTTGTTGTAGAGATTAAGGGAAGAGAAGCTTTATGCAAAGTTCTCCAAGTGTGAGTTTTGTCTCAGTTCAGTGGCATTCTTGGGACACGTGGTGTCTAGTGAGGGTATTCAGGTTGACTTGAAGAAGATAGAGGTGGTTCTGAGTTGGCCCAGACCATCCTCAGCCATAGAGATTTGTAGTTTTCTTAGTTTGGCAGGCTATTATCACTAGTTTGTTTAGGGATTCTCATCTATCGCATTGCTTACCAAGTTATCTGAAAAGGGCGCTTCATTTGTATGGTCGGACGAGTGTAAAGAGAGCTTTCAGATGCTCAAGACAGCTTTGAACACATCTCCAGTATTGGTTTTGCCATTAGCTTCAAGTTTATATACCGTTTATTGTGATGCTTCGAGATTAGGGATTGGTTATATATTAATGTAAGAGAGTAGAGTTATTGCTTATGCTTTTCTTCAGTTGAAGCCCATGAGAAGAACTACCCCATTCATGATTTGGAGTTTGCTACCATAGTTCACGCGTTGAAGATTTGGAGGCATTACTTGTATGGCGTATCTTATGAGGTATTCACTGATTATCACAGTCTTCAGTATTTGTTCAAACAAAAAGATCTTAATTTGAAGTAGCGGAGATGGTTGGAGTTGCTTAAGGATTATGATATAACTATATTGTACCATCCGAGGAAGGCCAATATGGTGGCCGATGCTTTGAGCCAAAAGGCAGTGAGTTTGGAGAGCTTGGCATATATTCCAGTTGGGGAGAGACCTCTTGCGATTGATGTTCAGTCTTTAGCCAATCGGTTCGTGAGGTTGGATATTTCGGATCCCAATCAGGTGCTGGATTTTATGGTTTCTCGGTCTTCCCTATATGAACGTATTAGAGAGCGTTGGTATGATAATTCATACTTGCTTGTCATGAGGGACAATGTTTAGCATGATGATGCCAGAGATGTGACTATTGGTGATGATGGGGTATTGATAATGTAGGGCCAGATTTGTGTGGCCAATGTAGATGGGCTTCAAGAGTTTATTCTGGAGGAGGCCCAAAGCTCGCGGTATTCTATTCATCCAAGAGTCGCAAAGATATATCAGGACCAGACGCAGGATTACTGGTGGCAGAGAATGAAGAAAGATATTATGGGATTTGTAGCTCGGTGTCTCAATATTCAGCAAGTGAAATATAAGGACCAGGTACCAGGTGGCTTGCTTCAGAGGATGGATATTATAGAGTGGAAGTGGGAGCGGATCATTATGGATTTTGTAGTTGGGCTTCCTAGGAATTTAAAGAAGTTCGATGCTATTTGGGTGATTGTGGATAGGCTGACTAAGTCCACGCACTTCATTTCTATCTGTACTACTTATTCTTCAGAGCGGTTAGTAAAGATACATATTCGAGAGATTGTTCAGTTGAATGGTGTCCCAGTTTCCACCATTTCAGATTGGGGAACTCAGTTTACTTCTCAGTTTTGAAAGTTTGTTCAGCAAGAGTTGGGTACTCATGAGCAGTTTAGCACAGCTTTTTACCCTCAGACGGACGGGCAGTTTGAGCACACCATTCAGATAGGAGGATATGCTATGCACTTGTGTTAGTGATTTCGGAGGGTTATGGGATCAGTTTCTACCGCTTGCAGAATTTGATTATAACAACATCCTTCAATCGAGTATATAGATGGATCCATATGAGGATTTGTACAGGAGGCTGTGTAGATCTCCAGTTGGTTGGTTCGAGCCTGGTGAAGCTAGGCTATTGAGGACAGATTTGGTTCAGGATGCTTTAGATAAGGTGAAGGTGATACATGAGAGGCTTCGTATAGTAGAGGCAAGGAAAAAGAGTTATGCTGAAAGGAAGGTTCGAGATGTGTCCTACATGGTTGGTGAGAAGGTTTTTTTGAATGTTTCAGCCACGATGGATGTCATGAGATTCGTAAAGAAAGGGAAATTATGTCCGCAGTTGATTGGGCCTTTTGAGGTACTTTGGAGGATTGGGGAGGTGGCTTATGAGCTTGATTTGCCACCCAGCTTATCGAGTGTGCACTTGGTTTTCCATGTTTCTAGCTCTAGAAGTATATTGGAGATTCGTCTCATGTTCTGGATTTCAGCACGGTTCAGTTGGAGGATGATTTGACTTATGATGTGGAGCCGCCATCTATTCTAGAGCATCAAGTTTAGAAGTTGAGATCAAAAGCTATAGCTTTAGTGAAAGTGTGGTGGAGAGGACGGCCCGTGAAGGAGGCTACCTGGGAGACCGAGCGGGATATGCAAAGCAATTATCCTCAATTGTTTGAAGCTTCAGGTATGTTTTTTTGACTCGATCGAGGATGAACGCTTTTTTTATTTGGGGACGATACGATGACCTGGATGGTCGTATCATGAGTTATCAATCTACTTCCCCTATTTCTACGTCTTATTACTTTGTTCATGTGTGTTTTGCGGTACCGGGTTGGTTGGATTTGATCCGGTTTGGTTTTGGTAAGGTTTGAGATAAATAGTCTCTTTTAAGGAAGTTTAAGTTGGAAAAGTCAATCAGATGTTAATTTATGTGTTAGTGGGCTCAAAGGTGAGTTTCGATTGTTCGGTTTGTTTTGGGAGGTGATTTATCACTAGGCAGTGTAATCGGAATGGGTTTTGGAGGTTTGGAGTAGATTTATGCTTGAATTGGCGAAGTTGATATTTTAGTGATTGATAATAGGTAAAATTAACTATAATCACGCCTTAAATAACCACCTTCTTATATAATTTTGATGATAAAAGTGATAACAAAATGCTCTTATTAGTGCTTTTCATGATTTGCTGGTGATATATGTCCAAGGAAGGCTAGAGAGTACTTTTGGAGTCAAAAATAAAGAAACATAGGCCAGATGTAAAATTTCCCAAGTAAACCATGCCTGCCAGCCCTAAAGATTCAGAGAAGGGGTTTGGCCGCGATTCCACCGTGACCGCGGCAGAACTGCGGTGGAAGAGAGCTGCAGGATATAATGAGATACAGAGAGGGCATTTGGCTGCAGTTCTACCGGGATCGCGGCAGGCGCAATAAAATTCATGCACTAAAGTGTAAACTACGGATTTGTAGACCTAAACCCTATTTTAAACACTAGACTTCCCCCAAAAGAGGCATGTTTTAATTTTTAGAGTATCTTGGCAAGAGAAACCATTATGTGAGAATACCCAAAACATATTTCTTCTTTTCTTTGATTTTTATTGCTAGTTATGATGAATTCTATCTAAGTTTGTTTTCTCATAGCCACGAGTAGCTAAAATTGTTTGTCTAAGGTTTTTATGGAACCTATTGGGGGATGAACTTCTTGTTTATGTGAATACAAATTGCTAGTTTCAATCTCTATTTGTTCAACTTTGTGTTTGTTGTAGTTAATTAACAGGATCCTTAATTAGATGTGCCTATTTTGTATGCATAACTTGGAAAAGAGTGCATATTTAGGTTAGTGTTAACACCACTCCTAAATTATAAGAGGCATTTATAATTGCAGGTTTAAAGGCGGGATTAGGGATAACGAAGCCTTGGTGTAATCTAGAGTGAATTGTGCTAAATAAAGTAAACTAGTGTATCCCGGGAGAGTGTATTTAGTATATTACTGTGATTACTCGAGAGATATTTATGGTAAGATGAGCGTTCATGATTGATAGAGATGTGTTGGTAAATTTGTACGAGCATAAATAGAAGGGATTCCATCAATAAGTGAAATCATTGCCTTAGCTTCTTCTCATTATTGTTTACAACCTTAGTAGTTTAGTTTACAACTGTTTAGTTTACTTGCAAGCGTAGTTGGTAAAGAAACATTCAACTGAGATTCAAATATTTGGGAAGATGGTTCTGAAGAGTTAATGGGTCTAAAGATAGTGATTGATAGGTTAACTCTCCGTGGATTCGACCCTGGGCGTAATACTTGAGTTACATTTGCAACGTCCGTAGAGTCCTTTTAGAGGGCATAGTTAGGCGTGATCAAATTTTGGCATCGTTGCTGGGGAGTTAAAGAAATTATCAATCACCATTGATAGAAATACGGAAATTCTTATTGTAGTCAGTATTCTCTCTACCCAATATTTCATTGAAAATTTGATGGTTGCTGACTTGGTTGCTCAGGTGTATGCCTAGGAAGTCTACGAGGATTGGAGAACTACTTGAAGGACTCTCTAACCCCGAGCAAACAATCCAGGCATTGAACCATGCCAACAAAAGACTTCAACAATCCTAACGAACACTCAAAATCGAAATTGACGTGGGAGACATAAATGATCCCAACGGAAACGTCAGGAATGAGCAAGCTAGATTAAATGCCAGGGAAGTGGCACCTCTTATGCCTGAGGGTGCACTATATGACTGGGCACAACCCAAAACTAACAATCTGGCCACTGCTATTGTTGTGCCCGGAATACAAGCTGAATCGTTCTAGATCACAAATAATATGCTACACTTCTTGCAAAACAAGGGGCTCTTTTCTAGGACACAAATAGAAGATCCTCAGCAACACAGGACTTCCTGTCTATATGCAAAACTCAAAGGCAACCCAACGTGAATTCGGAAGCAATCAGGCTATTATTGTTTTCATTCTCGGTGACAGGAGCTGCGCAGGTTTGGCTAAATTCACTCCCCATAAACTCTATAGAAATTTGGGATGAGTTAGTCAAGCAATTTCACAACAATTTTCACCCGCCCAACAAAACTGCTCAACAAATTAATGAGATTGTGAGTTTCAAATAGAGACCAATGGAGACTATACACAAGACATAGGGCAGGTTTAAAAGGATGTTGGTTATGTGTCCCCACCACGGTGTTCCAAAATAGATATTGGGACAATGGTTTTACATGGGCCTGTTAGACAGAATGAAGAATATTATAGATGCCTCGGCTGGTGGGGCATTCTTGAGCAAGGCATGGAGAGAAGGTCAGAATTTGCTTGATAAAATGGCACAAAAAGTCAGGATGGACAACTAGGAATGCACCTATCACTCCAGTGGTGCATTTAGTGCCTCGTGATCTTTCCTATACAATGGCTGATAATATGGCGACTCTCTTGACACAAATGAGCATCCTCACCAAAAAGGTGGAAGAATCAAGGCAGAACCAGCAGGTACATATAGTAGATACTACCAATGGGGACTTGTGCGCATCTTGCATTAGCCATCCAATTGGTAATATTTGGAATGCAGAGCATGATCATCATCAGAAGCACCCTGAAGATATAAACTATGTGGCTAACTATGGGGGTCACAGACAAGGAAATCAGAATTGGGGTCAGCAGACTCAGCAGCAGTACAGACCACCTCAGCCACAGTATAACACCGGAAATGTGGGAGGTATGAGACCCCCCAACAACATGGCACCGTATCCTAGACCACAGGGGTACAATAATTAGAAGAAAGGGTACCACCCACCTCAGCAGCAGCATGATGGAAGACAAGAAGATGGGTTTGCAAGACTAGAAGCAATGATGCAGCAGGTTATTGGGTCCAATGCAAAAATAAATGAAATGGTGGATGCACATGATGTGGCCATCAAAAATATTGAGGTACAAGTGGGCCAGATTTCAATGTCGCTGAACAATCGTCCTCAAGGGACATTACCTACAGATACCCAAATCAATCAAAAGGATCAAGGCCCAAAGCAGCTGATGGTGGTGAGTATTCGTAATGGCAGGGATTTAGATGTAGAGAAAGAGAGAGCTCAAGGAAACATATAGGCTGAGACACTTATTCCAGTGCACATAAGTTGGATGAGTCTACGGTATTGATAGAGGTGATAGTCCAGCCAACACATGAAGAAAAGAATATGTAGAGGGAGACCAAGAAAGTAGCTGAGCCAGTAGTTGAAATAGTAGCTGAGAAAGAGAAATCCCAGGTGATCAGGAAGAAAATAGCTCCTGCACCATTTCCACTGAGGTTGGCCAAACACCAAAAGGAGGAGCAGTACAAAAATTTCTTTGAGATGCTCAAACAAATCCAGGTAAACATTCCATTGATTGAAGCTTTAAAGGAGATGCCTTGATATGCTAAAATGATGAAGGACTTGGAGTCCCGGAAGTTTGACTTCCAAGAATTGGCACGGTGACACTTACTCAGACATGTAGTGCAGTGGTATCTAGACGTGTTGCTGAAAAGCTATCTGATCCAGGTAGCTTGACAATTCCATGCACTATAGGGAACTTCGCCTTTGCTAAGGCACTTTGTGATTTAGGGCCCAACATCAATATTATTCCCCTGGTTATTTATAAGAGGTTGGGCATTGGGAGAGCTAGACTCACATCTATCTTGTTACAGCTAGTCGACAGGACTGTGAAGCGTCCATTTGGGATCCTTGATGATGTGCTTATTCAAGTGGGGAAATTCGTGTTCCCTGCAGATTTTGTAATCTTGGATTGCAAAGTGGATGAGGAAATTCCTATAATCTTAGGATGACCATTCTTGGCCACGGGGAGAGCTCTGATTGATTGTGAGACTGAGGAGCTCAAGATGAGGCTCAATGATGAATAAATTATATTAATTGTGCAGAAATCTATGAGGCGACCAAGTGAGTTCGCCAACTGCTCTCTTATTGATGTCGTGGATGTAATTGTAGAGTCTGATGATAAGGTGTTGAAGACTGAGGATCCCCTTGCTGTATTCTTAAAGAAATTAGATGAAGTGAATGGTGAGGATTTGGCGGAATGAATTTTGCCATTAGAAGGTAGAGGGTTCTGGGATAGAAATCTAAAGTTTGAGCACTTACACTTAGAAAGGAGAGAGACCCCTCCAGCAAAGCCATCCATTGAAGAACCACCTAAGCGGGAACTAAAGCCATTGCGAGCTTACCTCACGTATGAATTTCTGGGTCCTGAATCCACATTACCTGTTGTTATCTCATCTAGTTTGCTAGACGTGCAGCTTCAACAGCTTTTGCAGGTACTAAACGAGTGCAAAATTGCCATTGGATAGACCATGGCACACATCAAAGGGATTAGCCCCGCAAATTGCATGTAAAAGATTCTGCTGGAAGAGGGACACAAACCTTCCAGGGAACATCAGAGGAGGCTGAACCCAAATATGAAAGAAGCTGTGAAGAAGGAAGTGATAAAGTGGTTGGATGCGGGAATTATTTTTCCAATCTCTGATAGTAGCTGGGTTAGTCCAGTTCAATGCGTTCCTAAAAAGGGTGGCAAGATGGTTGTGAAGAATGATAACAATGAACTAATCTCAACAAGAACCATCACAGGCTGGAGAATTTGCATTGATTATCGAAAGTTGAATCTAGCCACCCGGAAAGACCACTTCCCACTTCCCTTCATTGATCAGATGTTGGATAGATCGGCAGGGAGGTCACATTTTTGTTTTTTGGATCGGTACTTAGGGTACAATCAAATCTCTATTGCACCTGAGGATAGAGAGAAGACCTCATTCACCAGCCCATATGGCATTTATGCCTTCAAGAGGATGCCCTTTGGCCTATGCAATGCACCCGCCACATTCTAATGGTGCATGATGGACATATTCACTGATATGGTAGAGGATATAATGGAGGTGTTCATGGATGGATTCTCAGTGGTGGGGAATTCATTTGAGGAACGCCTAACAAATCTGACGCGTGTGCTGAAACGGTACATCGAGACTAACTTGGTTCTGAATTGGGACAAGTGCCATTTCATAGTACTAGAAGGAATAGTCTTGGGCCACCGGGTGTCAAGTAAGGGAATAGAGGTTGATAGAGCAAAGGCTGGTGTAATAGCAAAGCTGCCTCCACCAACTTCAGTCAAAGCCATAAGAAGCTTTCTTGGACATGCCGGCTTCTACCGGAGGTTCATAAAAGACTTCTCCAAAATTGCCAACCCTCTCTGTAAGTTGTAAGAGAAACATCACCCTTTTGTATTTGCTGATGATTGCAGGGTAGCGTTTGAGGAGTTGAAACACAGGCTGGTCATATCACCCAATTATTGCCCCCAATTGGGAGCAGTCGTTCAAATTAATGTGTAATGCTAGTGACTATGCAGTGGGGCAGTGCTGGGCCAGCGGAAAGACAATTTGATATACCCGATCTACTATGCTAGTAGAACACTAAGCGAAGCCCAATTGAACTACACAGTGACGGAAAAGGAGATGCTAGCGGTGGTGTTCGCTTTTGACAAGTTCTGGTCCTATCTGATACGATCCAAGGTAATTGTATACACTGACCATGCAGCTCTTAGGTACTTAATAGAAAAGAAAGACTCTAATCCATGTCTGATTCGTTGGGTGTTACTACTGCAAGAGTTCAATCTTGAAATTCCTGACCGCAAGGGCACTGAAAATCAGGTTGCTGATCATCTATCATGACTTGAGGGAGCTGAAAATATAGTAGAAGTTGAGAAAATCCTGGATACTTTTCCAGCTGAATAGTTGCTTTCTACCACTCATCAGGAAGCACCATGGTATGTAGACTTATCTAATTACCTGGCTAGCGGTATTGTTCCTCATGACCTTTCATCGGTCCAGAGGAAAAGATTTTTTCATGAAAGCCGATTGTATTATTGGGATGAGCCCTATATATTTAGAATATGCCTTGATAACATGATATGGAGATGCGTCCCCGAAATCGAACAATCTTCTATTTTGTAGGCTTGTCACACTTCGATGTATGGAGATAACTTTGAAAGAATCAAGACAGCAGCAAAGGTGTTAGAGGCTTGATTTTTCAGGACAATGGTTTTTAAAGATGCTCACTTATGGGTCAAGGGCTGTAATGAATGTCAACTCACTGGGAACATTTCCCGGCATCACGGGATGCCAATAAACCAAATCCCATAGGTGGAAGTGTTTGATGTTTATGGGGATAGATTTCATGGGTCCCTTCGTCAGCTCCTATGGCGATAAGTACATTCTTGTTGGTGTAGACTATGTGTCCTATTGGGTAGAAGTTGTAGCGTTGCCCACCAATGATGCAAAAGTGGTGGTTCGGTTTCTCAAGAAGAACATATTCGCCCGTTTTGGGACACCACGCGCAATTACCAGCGACGGAGGCACCCACTTTTGTAGTAGGTCCTTCGAAAAGTTGTTGGCTAAGTATGATGTGTGCCATAAGGTGGCTACTCCGTACCACCCGCAGACTTGGACATGTTGAGGTATCCAACAGAGAGATCAAGAGTGTATTGACAAAAACCGTGAACGCCACAAGAACTGATTGGGAGGGAAGCTAGATGATGCACTTTGGGCTTATAGAATAACTTTCAAGACACTAATTGGTATGTCTCCATATACGTTGGTGTTTGGGAAGGCCTGTCACCTACCTGTAGACTTGAGCATAAAGTATGGTGGGCACTGAAACAGCTAAACTTAGATTGGGGAGCTGCGGGCACGTCAAGAGTCACTAAATTACATGAGCTCGAGGAGTTCTGGTATCTTGATTTTGAAAGCACAAGGCTATACAAAGAGAGAATGAAGAGGTTACACGATCAGAACATTGTTGAGTGAAATTTCAAACATGGGGACATGGTATTGCTTTACAACTCAAGACTGAGGTTGTTTCCGGGTAAGCTTAAGTCACGATGGTCATGACCATTTCATTTAGTTAAAGTTTTCCCCTCAGGAGCTGTGGAAGTTGCCACTGAAAATGACTCTCGTACATTTAGAGTTAATAGTCAGTGATTGAAATTATATTAGGGTATGAGAGAGCCTAAGGAAATGTCTGAGCTGCACTTGAATGAACCGAAGAGGTCGAGCGAGCATTAATTACGCTCATCTGAGTCGTGCCGCAATGTTAAAGCAGGCGTTGCGTGGGAGGCAACCCATGAAATTATTATAAGTGTAAGACACTGTAATACAATAAAAAAAGCGTCAAAATCAGAGAGGTGCCTAGACTGCGGTTCCATCGCGACCGTGGTCAAAGCACCTCTCTAAAGTTAATCCACAGCATTTGCACCGCGACTGCGGTCAAACCGCGATGGATTGAACTCTCTCAATCTCATCCCTCGCGGTTCTACTGCGATCGCGGCTGTGAGCATGTGATTTTTGCCCTAAGCAAATTATTCCAAAAGATATACAAAAATTATTTTTGAATTTTTGTGGCAATTTGTTGATAATTGTGTACTCAAATAATAACTCATAAAACAAGTGGAAATACAAAGATTTTCTTTCTAATTTTTGGAAAGAAAAAACAAAGAAAAACAAAGAAAATCAAACAATCATCTATTTATATTAATCAGAAAATACCAAAATAATAGAAATAAATTACTCTTTAATTTTAGAACATCAGAAAATTAAAAGAAAATACAAGGAAAATAAATACAAAAAGTAAAAAAAAATATATAAAAGAAAAGAATACAAAAATACAAAAGTACAAAAGTACAAAAATTCAAAATACAAATACAATATACAAATTGGGCTAAATACAAATGCAGTAGCCCAACTGATTAAATACACGGACCAGGCCCAAATGAATGGCAAGCCGGTTTGCCTTATAATTAAACCAAACGACACCGTCCAGGGCGATTGAATCTGGACCGTTGGAAATTTGATCAAACGGTCCAAGAGTGACGGTTGCGTTAATAACTAAAACGACGCTGCACCTTGAAATGATCTGAGCATTTAATAACATCAATCCAAGGGTCACAATTAAATGGCCAATTAATGAAAACGAGGTCATTTATGGGCCAATTGAATCTAAGCCGTTGGTACATTTAATCTAACGGTCTCAGATCAACCAAGGTTTTTAAATACATAAAATATTATATATTATTTCATTTCACATCTTCGTCTCTAAATGAGAAACCCTAACCACCCTAATACCCTCTCCACCATCGCCGGAAACCTACCAGCGGTGGTTCTCCACCTCTTCTACTCAGACCGCCATTAACACCCCTTGACCGCCTTCTTAACCTCTTTCACCCTACCCCATCGACTTCCCTAGAAAACCCGTGGAAATTCTCAAATAACCCAAAAGGTGTCGCGGAACTCTACTCCGGCGACCACCACTAATGAACTAGGGTCTACCATTAACACCCCATGACCATATCATCCTCCTTTTTAACCCAACCTAGGTAGTTTTCCTCGAATAAGCCTCAAACACCCTCGAATATTGAAAAATGTGTCGCTGGAACCCTACTCCAGCGAACACTCCTAGTCCAAAAATCATTGTGTTAAACCCATAGCCCTAGTATCCTTATCCCGAAGAATCTTTTTCACAAAAGAGAATCGAAAAGTCTGCCTGGGGATTAAAAGTCCAAAGAATGACTCCTGAACTTCCTATGTTCTGGATAATCAAGAAAAGTGAAGAAAAAATGAAGAAAAAGAAAACAGAAGAAAGAAAGAAAGAAAAGAAGAAACAAGAATCTAAAATCTAGATGTTTTGATCCTGGTTTTTCTATTGCATGTCTCTTTGCCTTCCAGATTATTCTATTTGTTCTATTACATGCCTATTTGCCTTCTAATCTTGCTTAGTTATGAATAAGCATGCCTGTAACCTCGTAGCTTTCTGATCCTTTCTACTTGGGAATCACATGGCTATAGTCTTCTTCTCTGATAAAGTTCTTAGTCAAAAATTGCATGTTTTGTTGTTCATAGCCACACTTAGATTCCTAGGTTTTTACTTGATAAAATCGAAATTAGTAATTAAGTATTCTGTTGATTATATTCTACCTCTGATTATTTTTTTCCCTTGAATCTCGTTAATTGAGTACATAGATCTAATTTGACTATATGTGTAAAACTATCGATTTTGACTTTGACTTTTAAGTTTCCAATTGATAAGGGATTAAAGGGGTATATAAAAAGAAATACAGGGCTAAGGGGGGAAAGGTTAATTGGTATATTGTAAATAACCTAAGGGGTTAAGGGTATAAGTGGCAATGTTGCTTGGTTCGTAGGTAAATACCTAAAGAATAAGGGGTATTCTGGACACAATAAAAGAGTAAATAGGTAGAAATTGAAAGCAAGTGAGGGTAATATAGACAATTACGGGTATTAGAATAATGTAGATGCCACTAGAACCATCTAGCAGGGGTTATAGTATATTTACGATTAAACTAGGTATATTGATCTGAAAATAATTCATACGATAAGGGGTGGGAAATCAGAATTTCAATTTCAAAATTCCCTCCCATTTTGTTCTATAAATAGGCCTCATTAGGACACATTTAATAAGTTTTAGGAGTTTGGAAATTCAGAAGTTTTGAAATTCTAAGGGTTCGAAAAGGTTCTGAAAAAGTTTTAAAAGATCAAATTTCATAATACCACCACTATTCTATTGGCTTTGGTTCAAGTTTGAGTGAAAACCTCTTGAGTTCTGGTGTTTCATCTATTGTTTTGTGATTATTCGATCCTATTGGTTGCTGAAGCTGTTTGCTCTGTGGTTATTCATTGAGAAGTTGTTGGTTGTTGTGAAATTTTGGTATCGAATCTGGTTACTAAGTATTGCTGTGAATCTGTTGTTATTGCTTGTTGAAGTCCTTTCATTGCTGATCTTCTTCCTTAGTTTGCCTAGACTCATCGAAGTTTATTTCACTTTTTCCAGGTACACTTCTAGATTCGAAGATGTAATCAAAAATTTGAAGATATGAAATTGCTCAACATGTTTTACTAGTTTCAAATTCTGTTTATTTCATAGATGTAGAATTACATAGACTGATCTGTATTCATTAGGAGAAATGATATGTATTAATAGGACTGTGGACTGTATAGACTGTGGACTTGAACTGATAATTCCTTTAAGTAGTTTAGTTTATATTTCACGTTGAAATCGCATGAAGTAGATCAATAGAAAAAGAAAATCACATAGATTATTGATTAGAATTTGTCAAAGCCTGATTGATTGAGATTTTCAGATCTTCATTTATTATTAAACCAGGAAGTATAATACAAATAATTGAAAAATGCATTTGTTAGCTTAAATTTTGTATCAACAATTATTGGCTTGAAAAGTATGAGTTAGTTAAAATTTAAATTTTGTTATTGGCCTTGAATCGTTTAAAATAGTTTAGTTATAAAACTCACGATAAGACCTGGTAGCATGATGTAAAACAGGAATTTAAATATGAACAAATTTCAGGATTCAACTCGAATACATTTGCTGTACCTTTAGTTTAATGTTTCCAGTTGAACAAAACAATGATGTAACTCTGTACCTGAATAAGTAGTGTTTCAACTGATAAATATAGTATAAATCAGTGAATAATGATAGCTAATATACAAATGGTTTAATAATAGAAGTGTCTAATTTGAATAAGTTCAAAAACAGTAAATATACAAATAGAAATTCAGTTCTATTGCCTTTGGAAATTTTTGAAAGTATGATATTATAAAAGCTTTGTATATACATTAGTATCTTAATAACCATGTTTGTGTTTGTTCTCCTAGATTTCGTTAATAACCTGGGCCTGATAAGGCAAAAAGGGCCCAGATTTAGAAGCCATAGCTCTTTATGCTCATGTGAGTAAATCAGTATATACGAACTGGGCTAAGATGGCCCCTGTGCACAGCTGTGTGTTACCCTTTGCTAGTCCGATTTCTAGGCCCAAAACACGTAATGGCTTGGATGTGAATGGAATACTAATACAAACCCTAACTAGGCAGCTTTATTTGTTACTTTGGAAAAAACAATAGTAGAAAATGTAGAACTATAGGTTTGACCTTAAAATAAATGAGATGAGCCTCGTTAGAGAACAAAAATGCACGGGGCCCTCAATTAACTATTATAAAATACTTAGATTTGGAATGACCGTTTAGCTAATTTCACGGTCTTTCCCAAAATAATAAGACGTAGATATTTTAGGCGTGATTTTAATATACATTATCAAGTACGGTTGCACATTTATGTGACCCAAATCTTACTCTCAATGAAATCGAAATGTATTTAAAGCCATAGGCGCACTGGTATGGTGTGGCTCAAAAATGCATTTTCACGACGTTGCAATTCCTTAAAATCGATAAAGCGGAAATATTAGTAATGCACATAATTGGAATATATAAAAAATCAGATAAAAGAAAATACAACAGTTGAGCGACCGTGCTAGAACCACGAAATTCGGGAGTGCCTAATACCTTCTCCCGGATTAATAGAATTCCTTATCCGGATTTCTGGTTCGCAGACTGCAACAGAGTAAAACTTTCCCCGGTTCAGAATTAAACCGGTGACATGGGACACCATTATATTCTCAAGTGGCGACTCTGAAAATTTAAATAACTAATCTCATTCCGCCTGTCCTTAAATTGGAAAAACTCTTTTTCCTTCTTTATTATATCCCTTCCCGGGGTGTAGTAAAAATAAGCGGGGCTTCCTGTAAAGAAAAAAGGAGGTGTGAAAGCGGCAGAACTGCGCCAAACCAAGATGAGGCCCAGGTAAGTTTTATTTTAAAATTTTTTTTCTTTTTACCTTACCCCTTTTAACCTAAAACTCTCCCCCCCCCCCAACGCTTCTTTACCAGCAGACACGACCGCACCTTTCCCCTTCTTTTATTTCTCCCTTCTTCTCTATTCTTCTTCTCACTCTCTCTCTCTCTCTCAAAATCAAACAAAAATCTCTCCATTCTCTCTTCTTCTTCCTCTCGCTTCCTCTCCAACCTCCATCAACACAACCCACCCCTTCATTTCTTCCAAGAAAGTAAGTTTTCTCATCTCCCCAATCCATTTCTTATTCTTAAGTAGTGTAATTTTGCTTTGTTTTAGCTTTAGTAAACCCTAGATAGAATTAGTATAAAGTATTAATTTTGGCTTTCTTTTATGTTTTTTGTTGTTGTATTTGATGCTTGTGGGGTTGTTTAGTGCTAATTTGGTTGGGTCTCCATGATACTTTAATTGTGGTGATTGTTTTGATGACTTGGAGTCCTAGATAATATTTTTGTGGTGTAGTTTGGTAGAGGGCCATTTTTGGGCGAAAATTGGTTGTTTGTTGTACACTTTTGAGGTATTTTACGCCTGACCTAGGTTGTGACGGTGTTATATTTGGTGAATGGCGATGTTGTAATTGGTGTATGGTGGTGTTGTATTTAACTTGACTCACATGAAGGAGTAAGTGCGGGGTGTGTATGGCGGAAGTGGCAAGAAAATTGTGGAGCCATTATGGAGGTTGTTATCCTTGAACACCTTAGTAGTGGGGGCATGCGCACTTTGTATGTATGAAATAAATGGGGGAAAGTGTTTGGTTCCATCGGGTGGTGAAGTCTGAGTACCAACTCGACTGGCACTAGTTAGGGCACGTTTTATGGTTCTTCTAATTCCTTGCAGGTGATATGGCTCCTAAAAGACAAAGGGGATCGGTAGGCCCCTCCCAATGGCCTACTTATAATGAGTTTAGGTTCTAATCAGAATTGGCAGAGGACGACTTCAACGCCAAGGCTATGAAGAACTTCATCCCTGAAATCTCGATTGACCGGGCAGCCCTCCGCATAGAAAAGGAGGAAATGTATGAAGAAATTGAGAGGCGGGAAATGGAATTCTTATTTGATGACCCAGCCCCGGTTAACAAGATGCTAGTTAGGGAGTTTTATGCCAAGTGCCCATTACACTTGGGAAGGGCGGTGATTGTACGAGATAAGGTGGTCAACGCCTCAATTCACATGATTCGCCAGGTATTGCGGTTACCTCCGTTCACTATCGACATAGACTACTACCATGATATGCCAGAGGTCACTTGGGAGGTCATGACTGTTACACTTTGCACAGGGGGAGACCTACCTGGATACCTGACCACATCACATTGAGCTCCAACTCTTTCACCCACTTTGCTAAGTGTTGGTTAACTGTCATCTGCAGTAGGTTTCGGCCCTCCAGCAACACAACCGATGTGAACTTCCAGTGGAAACAATTAACATGGTGCTTCGTGATGAAGATAGATTTTAATGCGGCAAGTGTAATTGTCACACCTCCCATTTTACTACTTTTTAAAGTATACACCGCTATTTACTAGTACACCCCAAGAAGGGATATAATAATAACATTATTAGAGCTTTATTTCTAATAGAAAATATTATGGCAAAATGTGGACAAAGTAGCAAAAAGCACAGGGTGATACCCCACCTTGGGTTCCACCATCTTTTGGTGGTGACAGGGGAAAGGCAGAGAAACCCCTTGTCCCTCTTAGTATAGATAACATCCTCCCGAAGAAGATTTATGCTCGTAGAGATTTTCCAACTAAGAGCCTGACCCCTCCTTAGGATCATAGCGAGTTATTACAATCCAATTTGGACGACCTTCAAGAGACGTACCAGATTCCGGACCATGTGGAGATGGTGCCGGCTGGGATAGACTATGCCAATGTGCACCGGTTGGGAAACTGCACATTCTATGAGTATCCATTTTTTATCGGTTACGACCTCCCAATTTACCCTCTAATGGAGGAGCTTTGCCGCTTTTACAATGTGTGCCCGGCTCAGCTCACTCCCTACACTTTGAAGGTGTATCGTATTATAACTACCCATGCGGACAGGGCCGAGTGCAGCTTCTTGGTCCACCACCTCTTGTAGTTATTCAGCCCCGATTACATGAGAGGTACCATGCTGCAGCTGAAAAGTCATGGCACAAGGGGCTTGGTCGTTAAGGCCGATGACAAGATGTGACGACCCGGCCCGTCGTCACGAGAATTACCATCCCGTTATGTTGTAAATGCATGTTTTATGATTTTATATCAGTGTTAGAGTCTATCGGGTGAGTTAGGAGCGAATTGGATTGAAAATGAGGCATATAGCCTTTTTGAAGGAAACTTGAATAAGGAAAGTCAACCCGGAGTTGACTATTTGGTTAGAGGGCTCGAAATCGGATTTTGGTGATTCGGTTAGTTTCGGGAGGTGATTTGTGATTTAGGGGAGCGATCGGAATTGAATTTGGAGGCCCGGTGTAGAAATAGGCTTGAATTGGCTAAGGTTGAATTTTGGCGAAATCCGAACGGTAAGTGAGATTTTGATCCGGGGGTCAGAATGGAATTCCGACAGTTGCAGTAGCTTCATTATATGATTTTGGATGTGCCTGCAAAATTTCAGGTCATTCGGATGTCGTTTGGTCGGGTTTTTGATGGAATGTGCAACTCGGAAGTTTTGAAGGAATTTAGGCTTGAATCCATGTGTAATTGGTGATTTTAATGTTTAGGAGAGTGTTTTATGATTGGAACAAGTTCGTATCGTGTTTTGGGGTATGTTGGTGGTTTTCGTTGGGGTCCGGGGGCCTCGGGGTGTTTTCGGATGGTTAAACGGAAGAAAATCATGGAAATTGCAGGTTGAAGTGTTCTGGTTCTGTCATTTTCGCCCCTGCGGAAATGTGGGCGCGGAGGCGAATCCGCAGGAGCGGACTGAGGAGCGCAGGAGTGCTTGGCATCGCAGAAGCGGAATCCTTTCCGCTGAAGCGGCGTCACTGGTACAAGTGAGTGACCGCAGAAGCGGACTAGATGAAAAATGGGTAGGTCCGCAGAAGCGGATTCTTGACCGCCTGGGCGAGTCCGCAGGAGCGGACTCTAGTGCGCAGAAGCGGGTGTTTTCGCAGAAGCGGAGGTTTCAATCGCGGAAGCGGACGCGCATAAGCGGTCCTTTTCTCGCAGAAGCGGAATTGGCCGGCTAGGCCTGGAACCGCTGAAGCGACCCTTTGGTCGCGGATACGGACTCGTAGGAGCAGAATTTTATCCGCAGAAGCGAAAATCGCTGTGAGTTAAGTGTATCAGAAGTTAGAAAAATTTCAGAAACATTTCACACATTTGGGTCTCGGCTTTAGAGACGATTTGGGTGATTTTGAAGAGAAAATTCAAGGGAAATCATCAGGTAATGAACTATGGACTTAAACTATGATTAGTATTGATAATATTATGCAATTATATCATGAAAATGGAGGAATTTGGGGTGATTCATGGAAGATTTAACCCTAGGCTTGAACTTTAGAAAATCAAGGTTTTGAATGGGCAAATGGAGTCCGAATTTGATAAAATTGATATGCTTAGACTCGTATTGAGATGAGGGTTCCGAATATGTGACTTTTGTAATTTTTCGACAAGCGTACCGAAAGTCGGGTTTTGACAACTATGGGAATTTTGATGTAAATTGAGTTGTATTGATTGGGTGTCGTTCCATTGGTCTAATTTGTTGTGTTTCTACTGTATTTGATCAGATTCTACGCGTCCGGAGCTTGATTCTCATGGCAAGGGCATTGCGGAATAGTCGTTGCGCCGTATTGAGGTGAGTAATAGATGTGGGTGATGACCAGCGGGTTCGAAACCCCGGTATACCACTTTGTGACGCTGTATAGCGGCGAGACACGTACTCTCTTGTGAGTGCGGGGTCGATTGTGATTGGGGACTGTGGCTTAGTCCGACTTGTTGATACTATATTATGATATTAGGCTATTCTTGAGCCGTCGAACCTCCTTCTCGGATGGTTGCATATTATATATTGTGATACTGGCCACTCTTGAGCCGAGGAACCCCCTTCTTGGGCGGTTGAGTATACTTGTGGGCCATGAGCCAGTTATTGGATCCCGCGAGGATCGTTATCATTGTCTTATAATAATGACATGCTAGTTTACTACTAGTCCGCAGCTATTTCTGTTATCATGCTATTTCCAATCTCTGGAACTTGATATTTCTGTTTTCAACTGAAAAAAAATGATAAAAGATGTTTTCAAACTACTTTTGAGCCTGCGAGGCTGTGATTGCATATTAGCTGACTGGAAGTGGCTCGGGCTGCGCGCCACAACGTATATTCATGATATTGTGCTTGGGCTGTAAGAGCCCCTCCGGAGTCTGAACCCCCAGAGTGAGCACGGGTACCCAAATTGGATCGGGCTACGCGTCGTAGCGGTCATATCATGCATTGCATTGCATTTAGCTACATCTGATAGTTGTTATACTGTTTTGCTGGTACTTGTTGGTACAGGTACAATTGATATTGATTCTGTGACAGGGTATTTGATTACAGCTTTACATAGTGCTTTATTGCGGATTTCTTATCTGCGATGTCTTACCCTTGTTTATTACTACTGAGTCTGGCAGTACTCATTTTACTCCCTACACCTTGTGTGCAGATCCAGGTACCTCTCAGCAGTGATCCAGTAGCTGTGCGAGGCGACATCTGTGGGATATACGAGGTAGCTGCAGAGTCCGCAGAACCCGATATTCCTTCTTACTGTTTGATTCTGTATCGACATTTCTTTCCGCACTTGGTATCTTGTAAACTATCATATACTCATATTTAGTAGAGGCTCATGACTCTTGACCCTTGGTCTGTGGGAGTTGATGTATTATGGGACTTGGTTCCCTGTTTTCGTTACATGTATCGCTATTGCTTCGTGATTTGATATGCCTAAATGGGCAAAAGAGAGCTTCTTGCTCCATTATTATTATTGATTGGTCAGGCTGGCTTAGCAATGTGCTTGGCGCCATCACGACCGGATTTGGGGTCGTGACAAGTTGGTATCAGAGCCTAGGTTTACTAGGCCTCATGAGTCTTGAGCCGGTTAGTAGAGTCTTGTGGATCGGTACGGGGACGCCTGTACTTATCCTCGGGAGGCCGCGAACCTTTAGGAAAACTTCACTTTTCTTGAACTCTATCGTGCGATCGTGTTGTTCTGAGAACTGAACTTCTATATTCTATTCTCTCGCAGATCGAGAACGCGAGCATCAGGACGAGGTGGACGACCTCCATTGCCACCTGTTAGAGGTCGTGGGCGCGGTCGTGCTAGAGGTAGAGGTAGGGCGGCTGAGGCAGTGCCAGCTGACCCGCCTGTTGTACCAGTTCAGGAGCAGCCCCCAGTGGTTGATGCTCCAGCAGCCCCAGTTCAGGGCCAGACTGTATCTATTGCTATTCCTGGTCTTCAGGAGACTCTCGCTCAGATATTATCGGTGTGTTCCGGTTTGGCTCAGGTAGTTTCAGCTACCGTTACTGTAGCGACATCTCAGACAGGGGGTGGTCAGTAGACCCCTGCAACTCGCACACCTGACCCGGTTGTTCAGGGACTTCAAACGCCAGAGGCGGTCCCCGTTCAGGTGGTTGCACCGATTATTCCTCCAGTTGCACCAGCTCCAGCTCCAGAGCATATGGTTTAGGTTATGCCCGATGACGAGCAGCGTCGTCTTGTGAGATTTGGTAGACTTCAGCCACCCCATTTCAGTGGCGTTGAGGGCGAGGATGCCCGGGGTTTCTTGGACAAGTGTCAGAGGATGTTGCGGACGGCTGGTATTCTTGAGTCCAGCGGAGTTTCATTTACTACCTTCCAGTTCACTGGTCCCGCATTTGATTGGTGAGAAGAGTTTGAGAGGCGTAGGCCTGCAGGAGCAGCACCTCTCACATGGCAGCAGTTCTATACTCTCTTTCTAGAGAAATATGTACTTCAGTCTTGTCGCGAGGAGCTACGTCGCCGGTTCGAGTGGTTGGTTCGGGGCGACATGTCTGTGACCCAGTATGAGCTCAGATTCACACAGTTGGCTAGGCATGCCACATAGATGATCCCTACTGATAGGGAGAGGATGAGGAGGTTCATTGATGGCCTCAACTACTCTATCCGCATTCTTATGACCAGAGAGAGAGTTTTGTCATCATCGTTTGAGCAGGTTGTTGATATGGCACGCTCCATTGAGGCGGATCGTCGCCGAGAGAGAGAGGAGGTTCTTATGGTCGTGGTCGACATGGGTTTCAGCAGGGTCAGTCATCGCTTAGTGCCCTTCCAGCCCAGGGTGCAGCACCTACTTCATCAGCCCAGGGTTCTTCCGCGGCGAGGGGTTCCCTTCAGTCCCCTTCTCCAGCACCAGGTGCATGTTATGAGTGTGGTGAGTTTGGCCACATGAGGAGACAGTGCCCTCGACTCCGTAGGGACAGGACTCAGCAGAGGGATCAGCCCTCATCTTCAGCACCATCTCAGTCTAGTAGAGGTGGAGGTCGGTCTTCTCGTGGTCGCCCCGGGGGCGAGGAGAGATCTGGTGGAGGCCAGGCACGTTTCTATGCACTTCCTGACAGGCGTGATGTAGTTGCCTCCGATGCAGTGATTACAGGTATCATTTATGTCTGTCACAGAGATGCCTCTGTTCTATTTGATCCAGGGTCCGCATATTCTTACGTGTCCTCTTATTTTGCACATCATTTGGGTGCGACTCGTGGTAGTCTTGATTTACCTGTTCATGTATCCACCCCCGTGGGTGATACGATCATTGTGGATCATGTCTATAGATCCTGTGTTATATCTATTGGGGGTCTGGAGACCCAGGCAGATTTGTTATTGTTGGGGATGGTGGACTTTGACGTTATATTGGGTATGGACTGGTTGTCTCCGTACCATGCTATATTGGACTGTCATGCTAAGACAGTTACGTTGGCCATTCCTGGTATTTCTCAGATTGAGTGGCAGGGTTCGACTGATTTCATCCCTAGCCGTGTCATTTCGTTCTTAAAAACTCGGAAGATGGTTGAAAAAGGGTGTTTATCGTACTTAGCTTTTGTGAGAGATGTGGAGCTGAGTCTCCTAGCATTGATTCTGTACCTGTTGTAAGGGGCTTCCCAGATGTATTCCCCTCAGACCTGCCGGGCATGCCGCCGGACAGGGATATTGATTTTGGCATTGACTTGGTGTCGGGCACTCAGCCCATATCCATTCCTCCTTATCGGATGGCACCAGCTGAGTTGAAAGAACTGAAAGAGCAGCTTCAAGAGCTTCTGGATAAGGGTTTCATCCGCCCTAGTGTGTCTCAGTGGGGTGCGCCGGTATTATTTGTTAAAAAGAAAGATGGTTCCATGCGAATGTGTATTGATTATCGACAATTGAACAAAGTGACAGTGAAGAACAAGTACCCTCTACCGCGCATAGATGATTTGTTTGATCAGTTACAGGGTGCGAGGGTGTTTTCTAAGATCGATCTTCGTTCAGGCTATCATCAGTTGAAGATCAGGGACTCGGATATTATGAAGACTGCATTCAGGACCCGATATGGTCATTATGAGTTTCTTGTGATGTAGTTTGGGCTGACCAACGCCCCAGCAACATTTATGCATCTGATGAACAGTGTGTTCGAGCCCTATTTGGATTCATTTGTGATTGTGTTCATTGATGACATTCTAGTCTACTCCCGTAGTCAGGAGGAGCATGCTCAGCATTTGAGTATTGTGTTGCAGAGATTGAGAGAGGAGAAGCTATATTCTAAATTCTCCAAGTGCGAGTTTTGGCTCGAGTCCGTAGCATTTCTGGGACATGTGGTGTCTCGTGATGGTATTCAGGTTGATCAGAAAAAGATAGAGGCGGTGCAGAGTTGGCCTAGACCGTCCTCAGCTATAGAGATCAGGAGTTTTCTTGGTTTGGCGGGATATTATCGCCGGTTTGTTCAAGGATTTTCATCCATTGCTTCTTCATTGACTAAATTGACCTAGAAGGGTGCACCATTCGTGTGGTCGGATGAGTGCGAGGAGAGCTTTCATAAGCTCAAGACAGCTTTGACCAAAGCTCCAGTGTTAGTATTGCCATCAGCTTCAGGTTCATATACTGTTTACTGTGATGCCTCGAGAGTGGGGATAGGTTATGTGTTGATGCAGGAAGGTAAGGTAATTGCTTATGCTTCTCGGCAGTTGAAGCCACATGAGAAGAACTATCCTATACATGATTTGGAGCTAGCCGCCATTGTTCATGCATTGAAGATTTGGACGCACTATTTGTACGGTATGTCTTGTGAGGTGTATACCGACTATCGTAGTCTCCAGCACTTGTTCAAACAGAAAGACCTTAATTTGAGACAGCGGAGATGGTTGGAGTTGCTGAAGGATTATGACATTACTATATTATATCATCCGGGAAAGGCCAATGTGGTGGCCGATGCTTTGAGCCGGAAGGCGGTCAGTATGGGGAGCTTGGCATATATTCCAGCTGAGGAGAGGCCATTTGCTCATGATGTTCAGGTGCTAGCCAATCGGCTAGTGAGGTTAGATATTTCGGAGCCCGGTCGGGTATTGGCTTGTGTTGTATCTGGGTCATCTCTATATGATCGTATTCGTGAGCGCCGGTATGATGATCCACATTTGGCTGTCCTTAGGGACAAAGTTCAGCTTGATGATGCTAGAGATGTCACCATTGATAGTGACGGCGTATTGAGGATGCGAGGGCCGGATATGTGTGCCCAATGTTGATGGCCTTCGTGAGTTGATTCTGGAGGAGGCCCATAGCTCGCGGTATTCTATCCATCCAGGAGCCGCTAAGATGTATCAAGATTTGAAACAGCACTATTGGTGGAGAAAGATGAAAATGGACATTGTCGGACATGTAGCACGGTGCCTCAACTGTCAGCAGGTTAAGTACGAGCATCAGAGGCCCGGTGGTGTATTTCAACGCATTGATATTCTCGAGTGGAAATGGGAGAGGATCACTATGGACTTTGTTACTTGGACTCCCTCGGACGGCGAGGAAGTTTGATTCCGTATGTTGTGGATAGGTTGACTAAGTCGGCTCACTTCATTCCGATTAGTACTACCTACTCATCGGAGCGGTTGACGAGCGATCTTTATTCGAGAGATTGTTTGGTTGCATGGAGTCCCCAGTGTCTATCATATCCGACAGGGGTACTCGGTTCACTTCTCGGTTTTGGAGAGCATTTCGAGCGAGAGATGGGTACACGGGTTGAGTTGAGTACATCATTTCACCCCCAGACAGATGGGCAGTCTGAGCGTACTATTCGGATTCTGGAGGATATGTTGCGAGCATGTGTGATTGACTTTGGTGTTTCGTGGGATGAGTTCCTACCACTTGCTGAGTTTGCCTACAACAACAGTTATCGGTCGAGTATTCAGATGGCCCCGTATGAGGCATTGTATGGCAGGCGGTGTAGATCCCCGTGGGATGGTTTGAGCCTGGTGAGGTTAGATTGATAGGGACCGAGTTAGTCCAGGATGCTCTGGATAGAGCAAAGTTGATCCAGGAGAGGCTTCGTACAGCACAGTCTCGTCAGAAGAGTTATGCGGACCGTAGAGTTCGAGAGTTGTCTTTCATGGTTGGTGACGGAGTATTGTTGAAGGTTTCACCTATGAAGGGTGTCATGAGGTTTGGGAAGAAAGGAAAGTTGAGTCCCGGGTACATTGGTCCTTTTGAGATACTTAGGAGAGTTGGAGAGGTGGCATATGAGTTGGCCTTGCCGCCCAGCTTATCCAGCGTTCATCCAGTATTCCATGTGTCTATGCTCCGGAAGTACATTGGAGATCCGTCTCATGTATTAGATTTCAGTACCATTCAGCTTGATAGTGATCTATCCTATGATGTGGAGCCTATTGCCATTTTGGGACGGTAGGTGAGAAAATTGAGGTCTAAGGAGATTGCATCAGTTAAGGTTCAGTGGAGAGGTCGACCCGTGGAGGAGGCCACTTGGGAGATCGAGCGGGAGATGCGGAGCAGATATCCTCACTTGTTTGAGACTTCGGGTATGTTTCTTGACCCGCTCGAGGACGAGCGTTTGCTTAAGAGGGGGAGAATGTGACGACCCGGCCCGTCGTCACGAGAATTACCACCCGTTACGTTGTAAATGCATGTTTTATGATTTTATATCAGTGTTAGAGTCTATCGGGTGAGTTAGGAGCGAATTGGATTGAAAATGAGGCATATAGCCTTTTTGAAGGAAACTTGAATAAGGAAAGTCAACCCGGAGTTGACTATTTGGTTAGAGGGCTCGGAATTGGATTTTGATGATTCGGTTAGTTCCGGGAGGTGATTTGTGACTTAGGGGAGCGATCGGAATTGAATTTGGAGGCCCGGTGTAGAAATAGACTTGAATTGGCTAAGGTTGAATTTTGGCGAAATCCGAACGGTAGGTGAGATTTTGATCCGGGGGTCGGAATGGAATTCCGACAGTTGCAGTAGCTTCGTTAGGTGATTTTGGATGTGCCTGCAAAATTTCAGGTCATTCGGACGTCGTTTGGTCGGGTTTTTGATGGAATGTGCAACTCGGAAGTTTTGAAGGAATTTAGGCTTGAATCCGTGTGTAATTGGTGATTTTAATGTTTAGGATAGTGTTTTATGATTGGAACAAGTTCGTATCGTGTTTTGGGGTATGTTGGTGGTTTTTGTTGGGGTCCCGGGGGCCTCGGGGTGTTTTCGGATGGTTAAACGGAAGAAAATCATGGAAATTGCAGGTTGAAGTGTTCTGGTTCTGTCATTTTCGCCCCTGCGGAAATGTGGGCGCGGAGGCGAGTCCGCAGGAGCGGACTGAGGAGCGCAGGAGCGCTTGGCATCGCAGAAGCGGAATCCTTTCCGCTGAAGCGGCGTCACTGGTGCGAGTGAGTGACCGCAGAAGCGGACTAGCTGAAAAATGGGTAGGTCCGCAGAAGCGGATTCTTGACCGCCTGGGCGAGTCCGCAGGAGCGGACTCTGGTGCGCAGAAGCGGGTGTTTTCGCAGAAGCGGAGGTTCAATCGCGGAAGCGGACGCGCATAAGCGGTCCTTTTCTCGCAGAAGCGGAATTGGCCGGCTAGGCCTGGAACCGCTGAAGCGACCCTTTGGTCGCGGATACGGACTCGTAGGAGAGGAATTTTATCCGCAGAAGCGAAAATCGCTGTGAGTTAAGTGTATCAAAAGTTAGAAAAATTTCAGAAACATTTCACACATTTGGGTCTCGGCTATAGAGACGATTCGGGCGATTTTGAAGAGAAATTCAAGGGAAATCATCAGGTAATCAACTATGGACTTAAACTATGATTAGTATTGATAATATGATGCAATTATATCATGAAAATGGAGGAATTTGGGGTGATTCATGGAAGATTTAACCCTCGGCTTGAACTTTAGAAAATCAAGGTTTTGAATGGGCAAATGGAGTCCGAATTTGGTAAAATTGATATGCTTAGACTCGTATTGAGATGAAGGTTCCGAATATGTGACTTTTGTAATTTTTCGACAAGCGTACCGAAAGTCGGGTTTTGACAACTTTGGGAATTTTGATGTAAATTGAGTTGTATTGATTAGGTGTCGTTCCATTGGTCTAATTTGTTTTGTTTCTACTGTATTTGATCAGATTCTACGTGTGCGGAGCTTGATTCTCGTGGCAAGGGCATTGCGGAGTAGTCATCGCGCCGTATTGAGGTGAGTAATAGATGTGGGTGATGACCAGCGGGTTCGAAACCCCGGTATACCACTTTGTGACGTTGTATAGCGGCGAGACACATACTCTCTTGTGAGTGCGGGGTCGATTGTGATTGGGGACTATGACTTAGTCCGACTTGTTGATACTGTATTATGATATTAGGCTATTCTCGAGCCGTCGAACCTCCTTCTCGGATGGTTGCATATTATATATTGTGATAATGGCCACTCTTGAGCCGAGGAACCCCCTTCTTGGGCGGTTGAGTATACTTGTGGGCCATGAGCCAGTTATTGGATCCCGCGAGGATCGTTATCATTGTCTTATCATAATGACATGCTAGTTTACTACTAGTCCGCAGCTATTTCTGTTATCATGCTATTTCCAATCTCTGGAACTTGATATTTCTGTTTTCCAACTGAAAAATGAAAGAAAGAGTTTTCAAAAACTACTTTTGAGCCTGCGAGGCTGTATCTGCATATTAGTCGACTAGTAGTGGATCGGGTTGCGCGCCGCAGCGAGATATATGTTGGATCGGAATGCACGCTGCAGGAATATCTCTATGAGATGTGCTTGGGCTGTAGGAGCCCCTCCGGAGTCTGAACCCCCACAGTGAGCACGGGTACCCAAATTAGATCGGGCTACGCGCCGTAGCGGTCATATCATGCATTGCATTGCATTTAGCTACATCTGCTAGCTGTTATACTGTTTTGCTGGTACTTATTGGTACAGGTACAGTTGATATTGATTCTGTGACAGGGTATTTGAATACAACTTTACATAGTGCTTTATTGCGGATTTATTATCTGCGCTGTCTTACCCTTGTTTATTACCACTGAGTCTGGCAGTACTCATTTTACTCCCTGCACCTTGTGTGCAGATCCAGGTACCTCTCAGCAGTGATCCAGTAGCTGTGCGAGGCGACATCTGTGGGATATACGAGGTAGCTGCAGAGTCCGCAGAACCCGATATTCCTTCTTACTGTTTGATTCTGTATCGACATTTCTTTCCGCACTTGGTATCTTGTAAACTATCATATACTCATGTTCAGTAGAGGCTCATGACTCTTGACCCTTGGTCTGTGGGAGTTGATGTATTATGGGACTTGGTTCCCTGTTTTCGTTACATGTATCGCTATTGCTTCGTGATTTGATATGCCTAAATGGGCAAAAGAGAGCTTCTAGCTCCGTTATTGTTATTGATTGGTCAGGCTGGCTTAGCAATGTGCTGGGCGCCATCACGACCAGATTTGGGGTCGTGACACAAGACTAACCGCTGCTTCTGGCGTAAGTTAGCACGAAGTAGCAGTCACTGGAAAGAAAGATGAAAAGGGAAGTAGAAAGAGTTCAAAGGTTCGAAAGATAAAAAAAATTGAACCTTCCTCCTATTTATAGGGCTAAGATGCACGGAAATCGAAGAGGCATGATTCAAAATGGGCCCGGAAAACCAAAACGTCACATCATCTCCTGAACTGCCTCGGGAGCAAGTATCATGACGTATGCCAGTGATGACATCATTTTGAAAAGTAGGCCACATGTCAATGAATCAACAATGCCATATATTTCCCCTCGTTCACGTCACCGCCCCTATAGTGAGGTCAAATTTTCTAAAGACGAGGACTGCATTTCTATCCATTGAAGACGTCTACTGGATACGCCTCCAACAAGCGGAGAGACTAATTGTATAGTGTCAAATTTGGCCCTATACGCCTCTACGCCGAAGGGTACGCCCAGTAAGTGCATACCTGCTATAGTAAAGGCACGGGCTCGGACGTAAGAGTGAAGGCGACGCCAATTAAGACCAGGCGTCCTCGCTAGGAGGACGTCGACCACTTCTTGTATTTTCATTATTATTTTAAGGAATGCATCTCCCTATATAAAGAGGACATTCCCATTGTAAAAGGCATCAGTGTTATTCTTGAATAATACAACTCTTTCATTCTCTCTTATTCTCTCTCTATCTCTATATTAAACTAATAGCATCTCTTGAGTTCATAATATCATCTTACAATATTAGATCTGTAACAATAACATTATTCTTACATCTCTAGATCTATTATATTTGATTATGATTTACCCTTTCATATCTTTGATTGTTTTCTAGCTTACAAAGTACGTTGTTTACTTTTGAGCCAAACAGATACAATAAATATGAAGCCATAAACTCTTGAAACCGCAAATTTTCGAACCCGTAAACTTTATAATTTTGAAACTCGTAAATATCTAAACACATAAACCTCCGAACTCATAACTTTGAAACTTATAAATTTTGAACGGGTAAACCAAAAAATTAAAAACTAAAGCAGAAAATATATTAAATTTTTTTTTTTTGAAATGTGAAATTACAAAAAGATTTTTTTGTACCGGATGAGAGGGGGTTACAGAAAAAATGAAAAAACATAAATTTAAAAATCACAAAAAAGAAAGAAAGTAAAAATAATTTTTTTTGCGCGGGGTTTGGGGTGTGGGGTTTAGCGGGATGGGAGGTGTAGAAAAACAAAAGAAACAAAAATTTGAAATTACAAAAAAAAAAAGTTAATATGTAATTTTTAGTGTGGGGTAGCAGGGTGGGTGGTGACGAAAAAAAATTAAAATTTAAAAAAGAAAATACTTTTTGGAGAGAGGCGATGGGGTGGGGTTGGGTCGGTGAGTATGGGGTGTGGAGGTGAATTGGTGAGGGTGAAGAAGGAGAAGGAGTTTTGAAAAATATTTTTTCTTTTTTTGATAAGAAAAATATTTTCTTTCAATTGGACAAAATAAATTTATAAAAAAATATTTTAAAAATATTAAAACTAATCAAACATAGAAAAGTTGAAACACATTTTCCGTTCATACGAAATACACCCAAAGTTACTATTAATTTAGTTAGTAGATAACGGAAACAGTCATTTATTTTATGTACAATTAAGGGCAGTAGGGTTTAAAGGGATAATTGACGGTTGATACTTTCAAATTTAGCAGGTCGTGGCTCGTCCAAGAAAATAGTTGGATGTTTGAGTTATTTAAATTTGAGAAAAGACGAAAAGTGAGATGAGTTTTAGACAAAATTAACTTACAGTTCTGTCTTGAAAAGGTTTTAAGTTTTGTCTGTTAATATTTGGGTAAAACCAAAGAATGGGAACAAGGGACAATTCTTCCGTTTTGGCATTTTGTAGCAAAAGAATCTTCACATTCCAAATTCCAAGTTCTCAAAACTCTTTTGTACTGTTCGTTTTCTGAACCCCATTCCTTTCTTTATTTTGAATTTCTTGGAATTTGCAAGACCCCCTTTGGCCACATATTTTGGCAACATTTTTCTAATCTTTTTTAAAATATTATTTGTTTATAGATTAAAGAAAAAATTAAATTTATTTTTTAAGTTCTCAAAATTTAGTTTAGGGTAGATTTTGGGTGAAACTTGTTTTCTCACTCACAAAACTTTATTTTTTTAAATAAAATACATATCCAAATATAATTTTAACTTCCAAATAAAATTTCAAAATTATTTAAAAAATTATTTTTTTCAAGTGTCAACTAAATCTATATCCAAACTCTAGGTTTTGTACCGTGTTTTCTGAACCCCGTTCCTTTCTTTATTTTGAATTTCTTGGAATTTACAAGCTCCTTCAAATGTTACTCCTCTGTGTTTGAATTTGATCTACCAAATACCCAGAAGTAACCCCTCTTTGCAGTAATTGCATAGTAAGTCCGTACGTCATGAGTTGCAGCGTAAAAATATCCGTGATAGATGTAGTCAGAAAAATCTAAAGCAAATTAAACTGGAAGTAAAAAATCGACTTCGCGGTTTAAAAATGTGTTTGAGATCTAGAAATTTCACGTTAAAGTATATAATAATAGACTTAAAAGAAGTTTGGAGTCGATATATACCAAATCTAAGTCAAAGCAAATTCGTCAAACTGAAGCTATCTTCTTAGGATCTTAATTGGGGTTTTATAACTTTTAGCTTGTGCTAAAATTTATTTATATTTAATAGCTGATAAAATATATAAAATTCATATTATTTTATATATAACATATATATATATATATATATATATATATATATATATATATATATATATATATATATATGGGGCAGCGCAACTTATAGGCCTTAAAATCTTCTCATCACGTGTCTACGTTCAATGCTGTCTACTTAGTTGAAAACTGTTACAGCTTTCTTGAAATTTTGAAGACAAAAAGACAAAGATGGTGGCATCTATAATGACAAGTTTGCCCTTGGTCGACCATTTTTTCCTTATATATAAATATATATATATATATATATATATATATATATATATATATATATATATATATATATATATATATATATATATATATATATATATACACCCTTAGACTGTTATTCTTGATTTACTGTTAATATTGTTATACTCCTGTAGCATGTATCCCCTCCCATCCGTGTCTATTTTTGTTTTATTTTCCGACGTACAGCATATACTGTACAGATTTATTTGGTAGTCTTATCCTAGCCTCGTCACTACCTCGTCGAGGTTAGGCTAAACACTTACTAGCACATGGGGTCGGTGCTGATACTAGACTTTGCACGCTTTTGTGCAGACCCCAGTATTTTGGACTTTGGACCGCAGTGAAATTGCTGATTCTTGATCATCAGGCAACACGGGGTAGTCCTGTAGGCGTCCGCAGGCCTTGATGTCTCCTTCCATCTACTATTCTTGTGTCTTTCATGCATTTCTAGAGACACTGTTGTATTTATTTCTTTCATGCCTTTATTTGTAGTGCTCTTAGACCGTTAGTGAAACTGTGACACCAGTTCTGGGCAGTCAAAATTCAAACAGTTGTATTAGATATTCATGTTCAGATAGCTTATTATTTTTCTTCTGCTTATGTTAAATTCCTTTGTTTAAAAATTATTACTTCGAAATTATTAATAGATATAAAATGAGTAAAAAGGTAAATTGTGCTATTAACTGGCTTGCCTAGCTCGTATTAGTAGGCGTCATCATCACTCTCGAGGGTGGAAAATTCGGATCGTGACAATATTTAATTTGAGCTATTGCAACATTAAATTAGAGGCATTGACACATTTTAAAGAATAAAATTCACCAAGCATTCACATGAACACTTAATTTTTTAATAAAAGAATCTTTCAATAACACACTTAATAAAATAAGAACCAAAACTAATTGTGTATAAATCCTAATATCAGAATAATGCGTATTATTTACAAATTGATTATGAACCTCATTAAATCTTCAATTATCAATAGTATAACCCGAAAATAAAATTACTTTATTCCATAAAGTTAATAATTCATTGTCTACTGATTTTTAAAATACTGAAAGTCTGCCCTATTCACAATGTTAATTTTTTTATCGGTAATAACCTATTATTACATGTAAATTCTTAATTAATTAGATTATGTTATATGTTAAATTAAAGTCAACAACAAATTGTCAATGTCATATATTAATGACCGGTGAATTGAACGTTTGAATTGGTTGGTACAACCTTCATAACGCAAATAAAAAATTTAGGATGATGGTGATAGAATTATCTCTGTTCCTCAAGAAAAGCCACGACGCCACACTTTTTCTTTATGGGGTCATTCTTTTTTTGATATCATTTCTATTTGCTTTGGTGTCTTTCTTTTTCTTTGTCACTAAAAATAAATAAATCTTTGAGTATTATGGAGACATGGAAAAAAATTTACAAAACTCATTTGACGAAAATTTAAGGAGTGTTAGAAGAGAAACAACTACAGAAAAGGAAAAACAATTCAAAAAAGTTAATTGAAGAAAAGAAATAGAGGCAAAAGGAGCATATAAAAAAATATTTATAAAAATGACATATCTATAGATAACAGGAAGAGAAAAATACATTAGAATCTCACTTCAATATCAGAGAAAATCACAACTCTCTTATAAATATAATTCTATTTATGGTGAATGTCTATATTTAGAGTGATTCTAGGGTTTATTACTTGGTGGCTAAGTCACCATCTCCCTATAAATAGAGGGTTCTATTCCATTTCAATTCATCCCAAAATATTAATAAGAATTTCCTCTCTCTCTACTTTGCTCTACAATATTGTTCTTCTTCTGTTATTTGTTTCATAACACGTTATCAGCACGAGACTCTAACCAATTGAGTAGAAACTTTGGAATTGAGCACAATGATTGTCAATTGCTCGATGAACTTCCTTCATGATTAAATTTTAGATTTAAGGTAAGTATTTTACTTTTCTTTTTCAAATTCTTGACATTCTATTATTTGATTTTAAATACAAGCAAAGACTATAAATTTTGATTGCAACTCTAATGGAGTTTGAAAGAAATTATAACAACCCAAAGTGGTAAAATTTTTATGCCTTGCCATGATTAAATTCATGTATAATTGTGGGAAAAGAATTGAAAATCCGTCCCACTGAATTTGCTCCATTCCCATTCCCTTTAAAGAATGTGATAGCAGTATGTAATAAGTCTGAAAGAAGACAAAATTATTACCATGAGTAATCAATGGATATAGACGTGGCAATAGACGAAATTATATCGTCATCATTGTGGTAATGAGAACAATAAGTATTCTCAAAATAATCCTTCACTCTGTGAAAGTAATATTGTCATCGATTTGACATGAGATTTTATAAAGCACATATAGATGATTATGGTTCATTCATGATGTGAATGACAACATCTTATTTATGAATACATATTCATTCTTCAAAGAATATGAACGTACTAGTGGTAGTGAATATACCACACTCACATCTAGAAGAATGTTTGAGATGATACCATAAATAATGTCATTATTATGGCATGAGTGGTCATTGGTCACGTACCTATTCTACGCCATATTTTGGCATTGTGATTATTAAAAGACAACGGTAATGCAAGAAACAGATATTGCATATAATTTTGACCATACACATAATGGTATAACTTTCTCTTAAAAGAGATATCCACCACATGGATGTTGATGAATCTCTGGTAGTACAAAATTAATTGAGAGCTCTGGAAGAGCCAATTATTACTATTTTGGATAAACATAATTAATTACCAATAAGGTATTGTGTTGTAGTACGTCTCAAAGAAACTTATTCAGTTTCCAAAGTATACGCGAAAGCGGTTGATTATATTGAGACTATAAATAAAAGAAAGATTTAATATCTTCTATTACTACAACTTGTAGCGGGGTAATATGCATGTGAAAAGCTACCCCCTTCATTCTCCAATTTGTATTACATAAACAAAAGAGTACCACAATGAAGTGGATATTTATTGATATAAAAACCTCATATCATAATAAACTTGTAGTTTATTCATAATTGCACACATCATGGTATAAACCTAAAGTTTATCAATATTGATAATTTATTCAGTTGGTATAATTGATTTAGCTATATCAATTTAAGTATGATGTGCAAAAATAAAGAGAATTCACATGGGTAAATATTAAAGAACTAGAAAGTTCTTTACGAATTCTTTTATGTGTTTTGTTCTCATTAATTAATAGATCAACTAAAATTGGGATTGAATCCCATGAATGCTGGAAATATCAAAGGTGAATATGGGCCCATTCACCTCTGTCATGTATACCACATAAGATGCATCTATGAGATGGTTACATGCACGATTATTATTAACCCGCAACATGGTGTTTGCAAGGTAACTTGCTCAATAATTTGATTTAGAGCATAATATCCAGATTTTTTATTCAAGAAATTCATCTTGATAAGTTGGTCTACATCATAGCTGGTTTAGCAAAATAATTTATTGAGTGCCTCCACTTAATAGCTAAACTATTGCTTATGAGAACAAAGTTTATATATATCAGTTTGATATACGTTATATACGAAAGTATATTATTTTCTCCCCTCACAATTGGTTCAGGGTGAGGAACCAAATAATTTCATCTTCTTATTATTGATATGCGGTGTATATTTTGATTAACACCATAACGCACAAAGATGAGTTCTCAAAGTTGAGGAAACAAGTTAGTTTTTCTAACATGAGGGGGAGACAAGATATAACAGTTGAGAAAACGTTACATGGAATGAATTATCATTTATACATCTAGATCCTCGAATAAAATAATATGAACTTAAGTTCATAAAAGGATAATTCATGTGCAATTTATTGCAAAGCATGCCAGATGCATTTGCTGACCCAAATAAAGTAACTATATTCTTATTGCAAATGCTCATATTAAGTCCTAGAAGGACAAATTCTATGGTATGCTTAAAGCGTATAGACAATCGGTTTCAAATAAACTTCTTGATAAAGAGAGATGAGCAAATTATCAAAATGATCATAATAAAGGAGGCAAGTGATCTAGAAGATCACATGACATAACACTCCATAAAATCTGATGAGAGATTCAGGTACCTGAATATATGAATGAAGAGATCTTTATGTTATGTCATTATGAAAATACATTGAAATTGATATAAAATCTTTGTCGACGTCAACCTTCAAGAAGCTAGTGTACAAGATTGGGATATAAAGGCTCAGGGATGTGAATTGATGCTCATCGGGGGGAGTTAATGCGCGTTGCATTCTTTTTCCCTCACAAGGTTTTGTCCTCTGGGTTTTCCTTGCGAGGTTTTTAACGAGGCAACCAAAAGGCGTATTGTAGATATGTGTACTCTTTTTCCTTCTCTAGATTTTTTTCCCACTGGGTTTTATTTTAGTTAAGGTTTTAACGAGACACATTATCTGTTGAATAGACATTTAAGGGGGGGTGTTATTAATAGAATTCTATTTATGGTGAATGTCTATATTTAAAGTGATTCTAAGGTTTATTACTTGGTGGCTAAGTCACCATCTTCCTATAAATAGAGGGTTCTATTCCATTGTAATGCATCCCAATATATTAATAAGAATTCCCTCTCTCTCTACTTTGCTCTACAATATTGTTCTTCTTCTTTTATTTGTTTCGTAATAAAGTTATTGCAGTTGTAGAGTATGAATATATACAACAAAAAACAGATATCAGAACTCGATGTATTATTTGTAAAAAAATTATTGCTTCAACTTATTCAACATAAGCCTAAAGATGGCGAAATTGAAGAGCATTAATGAGAATTGTGAAATACGCTTTGTTTCGATCTTCACCTCATTATTTGGCATTTCCGCTTAAACATTCTTCTTAAGATTCACACTTGCAAGGAAATATCTTAGTGCATTTACCTTAAGAAAAAAACATAGAATAAAAATTATACCGTATCTTAGTATAATTTTTCTTTTTTCATTACAGTCTTTGACATAGAGATAACTCAAATCATTATAAGCGAAATATAAAGTTAGCATCAATTATATTTGTTCAAAATATAGAAGTCCTTATATAGGTACATATGGAGGAACATATAATAAATTGTCATAAACTTACATATAAAATATTTAGAGGTTATAAATATAAAAGGTATTGGAGTTATTGAGATTTATTAAAAAAATAGGTTATAAAGATATTATTATGAAGATAGAATCTTTAATATAAAATAAATGGAAAAAAGATGAAACCCCCAAAAAAAAGGAAAAAAGAAAGATAAACGTATTTTTTGGCTTAAGAGAGGTGCCACCTCACTTTTCTATATATATATATGGTCCAAATTATTTAAATATGCTCAAATATATGGAGTTTCTCCTATAAATACTCTCCAATAATGATAGATTGATATTAAATTCTTGAGGTCTCAAGCTTTTTGATTCTGCCAGAATCCATTTGAATCGAGATGAAACATGACTTTGAATACGAAAATTGTTATTCCTATACCATATAAGAAATTATATTACCAAATATGCTTATATTTGCATATTATTTGTCATGATTATAGTATATTTATAAAATATAAACAATTCCATTAAATAAGTAATCATAGTAGTCTTAGGCTTCCTTATTTAGGCACGCTAATATTGGGGAATTAAGTATTCTTCCACATATTTCACAACACAAATCACGCATAAAATAAGCTATAATTTAGAGATTTCCTATCCATTTACCCAAATAAAAATATTATCTTTCTCTTTCTTCTTTTTTCGGTTACCCAAATTAAAAAGATTTATTCTCTCTTTCTTCTTCAACATTTTATACCAAATGTCCAGGTCTCATTTTGAAGAGTTTAGCAGTGCCATTTCTATTGTAGGTACATGTACTGCACATATTTTCATTCACTGAAATAATGTGGTGCTGGAAAATTCCTCCACTGCACAAATGTAGACGTAATTTGATGCACACAAAGGGAATACCACTTGATTTCATATCAATCAGTTTTTAATCCATATAGTTGCCTGTACTGTTACATTTTATAGTATCACCAATGAAAACATAGTTGCATGTCCCTGATGTTACATTTTATATGTATATGTTTGACCTAAAAGCTATCGATTGCTTTATAAGTTAGAGACAAT
Organism: Nicotiana noctiflora; assembly: GCA_032618575.1. NCBI lineage: Eukaryota > Viridiplantae > Streptophyta > Magnoliopsida > Solanales > Solanaceae > Nicotiana > Nicotiana noctiflora. The sequence goes on from JASVEL010013043.1 coordinate 64,672, forward strand.
CAAATGTTATAAGGAGGTAAATCGCAATCAACAATAATAAACCCTGAGGACAAATCTATAATTTGTATGTTATTTGTTCTTATGAAATTATAACGAGAATATGTGGATTATCGATACAAATCACTAAGAGAGAAATAAATAGAGAGAGAATGATAGCCAGAGAGATAGTCAGAAGTTGTATTATTAATGAAATAACACTTTGCCTTACAATAAAGGAAACCTCTCCTTATATAGAAGGAAGGTTCCCTCGTCAAAATATAATTTATTTAAAGGCTGCTATCGTCCCAAAAATATAAACGGGCGGAGGGGGAGGAGTACCCATATGGGCGAGTTGGCATTACGCATTTATTTTTAGAGGCGTATTCCCCCATGTCATATGGGCGTGAGGAGAGGTATACTTGGCTTTAGTGGCTGTGAAAGGAGGCGTACTCGACTTCATTGGTTATGTCCGATTCGACCCCATACAGTTAGTCTCTCCACCTGTTGGAGATGTATTCGACATACATCTGCAATAGGTGGAAAAGATCAACTCGCCTTGGCGTCATCCGTATATGGACACGTGGCTTGTTTTTTGAACCGTCGTTCACTAACGGCATGCATCATGATTACAACTGCTCCCGAGACAGGTCAGGAGGTGATTTGACGTTTCGACTTCCCGTCTCCTTCTCTGACACCCGCCTTTTCGAATACCGTGTACTAGGACACTATAAATAGGAAGGGATTTCAAGTTTTTCTATTCTTTGGATCTCTTCAAAAAGTTCTTCGTGCTACGTTTTGACTTTCAGAGTTTGCTTTGCGACTTTACTAGCTTGTTTAGGTGCTTTAACTTTGATCAAAAAACTGATTATGGATAAAGGTAGTCGTCGTTGTGGGGGAAATGGGGATGAGGCCACTTCCAGGATTCCTCCGTCTTCGGAAGGTGGGAAGAAAGTCCGGGAAGCCTCTTGTCCCTCTTTCTGTAGATAACGTACTTCCTCGTGAATTATACGTTCGAAGGGACTTTCCTTCGAAGGGTACTGCCCCTGCATGGGAGAGGTCTAAATTCACCATGTCATATTTGGACGATCTCCGTGCTTCTTGTCAGATTCCGGAGACAGTAGTTATGCAAACGGCTGAGGGGGATTTTGCCAACGTACACAGAATGGGGTTCTGTGCCTTCTACGAGTACCCCTTCATAATAGGGTGTGGTCTTCTTATCTACCCGTTGGCGGAAGAGATATGCAAGTTTTACAAAGTATGTCCGGCCCAACTTACTCCCTATACATGGAAAATATATCGTATTCTGATGACTTCCGCCGAGAGGGCCGGACTGGACGTCACAGTATACCATTTGCTGCAATTATTTAGTCCCGGATTCATGAGGGAGATGATGCTACAACTGAAGAACCGTGAGATGACGGGCTTGGTCGTCGAAACGGATGACAAGCCCAATCGCCAGTTTTGGTTGAAGTTTTTCTTCATTCGAACCTTGGACTTGGTGTCAAACTCTGCTGGATTCCCTGAAGCATGGAATCCCGAACGTAGGTGTCGTTTCATGTACTTAATCATTTATGCTTGCTTGACTTTCGTAAGCTTTTTATATTTTTTATATCTCCAGCAATGGCGCACATGCCCCTGTCTGTGCCGGACATTAGAGCGTGGGTGAGGCGGTTAATCCCGTTCGCCGAAGAATGCAGGATGTGGGTGGCGTTTACCACGAGATATGGCCTTCCAGGTATTGCACTAGTTTTTGGTTTGGCGACCATGTTCTTTGATGCTGCATTTTCTAACGCACCTTTCCCTTGGTTAATGTGTTGGCAGCCCGGAGCGTACCACGGAGGAGAAGATGTCGAGCTGCTGCTTCCTTGTCGGCGGATTCTGATTTCGAGCGCGTAGCTCGTGTAAGTGGGGACGTTCCTGAGGCAACTCGACCTGAGGGCGACCATGTAGATATGGAGGCATCCAGTGAGGGTGCTTCTGATGTTGTTCGCTCTGAAGGCGAGGCAGTGATTCAGGAGCCCACTTCCGAAGACGTTCCTGAGACTACTCGTCCCATAGTTGAGTCATTAATTGAACCGACGGTTGGAGAGTGCCCGTCGCCTCTATCTCCTCTTGTCAAAGAGGAGGCTTCCGAAGGAGATGAGCTGCCAGAGCAAAAAAGGCGCCGATTGATTCTCGGTAAAGGCGAGGCCGTGGAACGTAGGAAAGCGGTTACTCACCGTCCTGAATCAAGGCCGGTCTTTATGGGCGATGCAATTCAACCAGGGAGGACGACGCTCTTGAGGGAAGTTGCAGACGATACTGCTTCCCCTTACATCGAATGAGGTAGTACGCCGGTTGTCGGTGAGTTGGCTGCTGGCGAGGGAGGAGCAGCTTATGAACGAGTTCCTGCCTCTACGGACGTGCCGTGAGAGGACTATGCTCGGGTAGATATGGCGACGATGGGGCCTACCTGTCGCCTTATGATCCCTACGGGATACAACCTGTTGCTAGATAGTGAGCAAGCCGTGGTGGACATGTCCTTATTGTGCACGACTGCCGAAACCAAAGCTTTAAAGGATGTAAGCGATAGGGACTTGTCCCGTCGAGTTGCCGGTGCTGCTTTGCAGGTAAAATTCTGTCGTTATTTTTCGTTGCTATATCATAATCCTTGAGGCTTGTGTCATTTTGAACTTTTTTTCTTCTTTGTTTTTCTTTCAGACCCTTATTTTAGAAGTGGAGCGAGGCCGGCATGAGTGGAAAAGGAGCGCCGCCCTTAGGAAGGCAACGAAGAAGTACAGGGAGGTCCAAGGTAAACATAAGATGTTGACGGACCTTTATACCTAGGACCCGCAATTTTAAGTTTTCCGCGAGGGGCTGGAGCAGGTGGAGGGTCAACTGTGGGAGCGCACTGCCCATTTAGAAAAGGTAGATGAAGACTTAATGGTTGATGTGGCTCGAAACAGTGAGCTGGAGAGTCTCCTTCGACAAAAGGAGGAGGAGTTGGAAATGGGTCGTGTGGTGATGGTAGAGGCAGCTGAGTTGCGTGCTAGAATTGGCGTTTTAACTGCCAAGCTTGGGGCCAAAACGGCTGAGGTAGATGCTCCTCAGCAGGTGGCGGCAGCCGGTCCTGTTGGCGATGTATTCCGTGAAGCTCGCGACATGTGGGTGTACTCCAAGGCGAGGCGGACAGTATTTGGGGAACTATGGGCCGTCGGTAGGGCCACCGATGTGGAGGTTGAAGACCAACGTCGCCTGGTTAAGGTCGCACGTGAAGCTTGTGGGTACAATTTCGATTCCTCAGACCCGGTGGGGTATACCTTTATGGATGTGAATAAGCTGGGCATGGGGTCCTAGATTTCTTTGATGTTCCGGACTGAGGATAGTGATGACCGTGGTGACAGCGCAACTGGTGCAGCGGGGGATGGCTGAGGCCAGGGTAATTAGGTTAAATTCTTATTCTGATTTTGCAATCAAAAAGACGTTGTAATTTGCAAATGATTTGTAGTAATACATGCGTATTGTTATGTTTTTATGTCTTCTTTTGCAATTTTTGTCTTGCGTACTTGCTACATGGTATCATCTTTTATTGAGTTAACTCATCGTAGTTAGGTCAAATTGACTCTGGTCCCAGCTGCTTGTGTGTTTTTAAACGGCTATTATCATTCCCTTGGCTCTGATCATATCGGGTTGAGTCGAGTTGGTTGTTTCGACATTGGCCTTGGCCGTTTATGCATTTACGGGGTGGTCGTGGCCTCTTGTGTTTATGGATGGTCGTAGCCTTCTGTTCATGGGAGGTGACCGTAGCCTTATCATACGCTATTAGTGGTCTTAGCCTTTTGCGTTTATGGATGGCCGCAGCCTTTCATTAATGGGAGATGACCGTAGCCTTCTCATACGATATTAGGGGCCTTAGCCTTTCGCGTTTATGGATGGTCGTAGTCTTTCGTCATGGGAGATGACTATAGCATTCTCATACACTACTAGGGGCCTTAGCCTTTTGCATTTATGGATGGATGTAGCCTTTCATTTATGGGAGATGACCATGGCCTTCTCATACATTGTTATGGGCCTTAGCTTTTTACGTTTATGGATGGTCGTAGCCTTTCGTTTATGCGAGATGAACGTAGCCTTCCCATACGCTATAAGGGGCATATGCCTTTTGCGTTTATGGATGGTTGTACCCTTTCATTCATGGGAGATGACCATAGCCTTCTCATACGCTATTAGGGGCCTTAGCCCTTTGCGTTTATGGATGGTCGTAGCCTTTTGTTCATGGGAGATGACCGTAGCCATCTCATACGCAATTAGGGGCCTTAGCCATTTGCGTTTATGGATGGTTGTAGCCTTTCATTTATGGGAGATGACCGTAGCCTTCTCATGCACTATTAGGGGTTTTATCCTTTCATACACTGAAGATGGCCGTAGCCTTTCATACACTGGAGATGGCCGTAGCCTTTCATACACTAGAGATGGTCGTATCCTTTTATACACTAGAGATGGTCGTAGCCTTTCATACACTAGAGATGGCTGTAGCCTTTCATACACTGGAGATGGCCTAAGCCTTTCTTACACTAGAGATGGCCTAAGCCTTAGTCCCTGTTATATGCCATCCCTGCCGATTGTCGGTACGCTTGGTATATCATATTAACCCCCTAAACATTCCCGAGCACCCCCTTTGTCGCCTTGTTAAAAACCTCCCCGAGAAAACCCAATTGGGCCAAAACTCAGATGAGGGAAAAAGAGTACGACTTGGGGGATACTCTTTCTAGAAATGGAAATACTTGAGGTGGGAGATGTTCCAGTTGTTTTGGAGCATTTTCCCGTTCATGGTCTCTATTCGGAAAGAACCCTTGTCTACTGCTGCGGTGATTTTGTAGGTTCCATCCCAATTGGAGCCCAACTTTCCTTCGTTGGGATCTTTGGATGCTAGTGTCTTGGCTTTTAGCACGTAGTCACCTACTTTGAGCGGTCGAATTTTTGCTCTCCTGTTGTAGTATCTTTCGATCTACTATTTTTGGGCCATCGGCCTAATGTGGGCTTTCTCTTCTTTCTTCAGCTTCATCAAGGTCTTGGAGTTGATTTATGTCATTATGCTCTCCGCTCGTATGTGAGTACCTTAGAATTGGCTCACCGACTTCGACTGGTATGACGGCATCAATTCTGTAGACTAGTGAGTAAGGAGTTTCTCCCGTGGAGGATTTGGGGGTAGTCCTGTGTGCCCATAGTACTTCCGGCAATAACTCGCGCCATAGTCCTTTGGCGTCTATGAGCTTGTTTTTTAATATATTCAATATGGTTTTGTTGGATGACTCTGCCTAACCGTTGGCAGCAGGATGATATGGCATTAAGAGTATTCTTTTGATACGCCATTTGTCGAAAAAGTCGGTTGTTTTCTGCCCTACGAACTGTCGTCCGTTGTCGCAGGTAATTTCTTTGGGGATGTCGAAGCGACATATGATATTTTTCCAGATGAAGGCGATGACTTCTTGCTCGCGAATTTAGGTGTAGGAACATGCTTCCACCCACCTGGAGAAATAGTCAATTAAACCTAGTAAAAAGCGTACCTTTCCTCGTCCGGCGGATAGTGGTCCAATTATATCCATTCCCCACTTGATGAAAGGCCATGGCGAATTGACTGAATGGAAGGGTTCCCCTGGTTGGTGTATCAAAGGGGCGAACTTTTGACACTTCTCGCACTGGTGGACGTACTCTACCGCATTTTTTTCATGGTGGGCTAGTAGTATCCAGCCCGTACCAGGCATCACACGAGTGCTCGATTACCTGTATGAGCGCCACAATGGCCTTCATAAACCTCCTCTAATACCGGCGTTGTCTGGTTGGGGCCTAGGCACTTGGCCAGAGGTCCTCCAAAAGACCTCTTATAGAGGTCATTGTTTATCATGCAGTACCTTGCTGCCTGCATGCGAAGCTTTTTTGCTTCCTTTTTGTCGGGCGGTAAAATTCCATCATGCAAATACGATACAAATTGGTTGCACCAGTCCCAAGTTAGATGCAGGGAGAGTATCTCAATATGGTCGATTGCTGAGTGAAAGAGGGTGACGATGCTTTCTTTGTTTAGGCTTGTAGCAGCCGCAGCCAGCTTGGCCAGTCCGTCTGCTTCGGCGTTACGTGCTCTAGAGATTTGTTCTAAGCGGCACTCGTCGAGCTATGCCATCAGCTTGTGGATTTCCACTTGATATTTCTACAACCTTTGTTCCTTGATCTGATAAGTCCCAATAACTTGATTTACCACGAGTTGTAAGTCGCAGTGCAGGATGAGTCGGCAGGCTCTGTACCTGACGGCTAATTTTATACTTGCAATGACTACTTCATATTTTGCCTCGTTGTTAGTCATCTCGGAGCATTGTATGGACTGGCGAATGATTTCGCCCGTAGGGACTTCGAGGACGAGTCCCAGTCCGGATCCCGAGGTATTTGCAACCCCATTGGTGTAGAGAGTCTAGGGGTCAGTGCTCGAGGCGGGATGTAGGGCTTCCTTTTCCGCCTCTGGCGATATTTTGACGCTGAAATCACACACAAAGTTAGTGAGGACTTGCGACTTGATGGCGGTCCTAGGAATATATGTGATAACGCGCTCGTTGAGCTCTATGGCCCATCTGGCGAGCCAGCCTAACAGTTAGGGCTTGTGCAAGATGCTCCTCAGAGGAAAAATGGTCACCACTTTGATGGGATGGCATTGGAAATAGGGTCTCAACTTCCTCGAAGTCGTGACCAATGCTAGAGCCAATTTTTTAAGGTGTGGGTATCGTGGTTCAGCGTCTACTAGGGTTTTTCTAATGTAATAGATAGGTGATTGCGTAACTTTTTCTTCGCGAACAAATACTACGCTGATTACGACTTCTGACACGGCCAGGTATGTAAGTAAAGGCTCACCCGGTTCTGTTTTCGACAGTAGCGGTGGTGAAGATAGATACACTTTTATCCCTTGTAGGGCTTTGACACATTCGTCGTTCTAGTGGAATCCATTGTCTTTTCTCAGGACACTAAAAAATTTGTGGCACCTGTCCGAGGATCGGGACATGAAACGGGAGAGAGCGGCTATCCGACCAGTCAATTTTTGGACCTGTTTCTTGCTGTTGAGCATTTCGGGTATTGAGGCAATCTCTTTGATTTGGTCAGGGTTGACTTTGATGCCTCTTTGGGATACGAGAAAGCCTAAAAACATTCCCGACGCCATGGAAAAGGCACATTTTTCGGGATTCAGTTTCATCCCATACCTTTTCAGTATTTCGAAGGCCTCCTGCAAGCGGTCGATGTGATATTCCTTTCTGGCAGGCTTCACTAGCATGTCATTGATGTAAGCCTCTATGGTATTGCCGAGTTGTTCCTTGAATATCTTAGTGACCAATCTTTTATATATGGCCCATGCATTCTTGAGCCCAAAGGGCATCACCTTGTAGCAGTAGGTACCCCGGTGTGTGATGAACGTGGTCTTTTTTTGATCTTCTTCGGCCATTCAGATTTGGTTATAACCAAAATATGCGTCCAAGAAGCTTAGTAGTTCATGTCCGGCAATGGCATCGATCAGTTGGTCAATGTGCGGGAGGGGAAAGGAATCCTTGGGGCATGCCTTGTTCAGGTCGGTGAAGTCAACACACATTCTTCATTTTTCATTCTTCTTTTTGACCATCACTAAATTGGCGACCCACTGCGGGTATTTTAATTCTCTGATAGAGCCGTTGGCGAGTAATTTGTCCACTTCTTTGTGGACTGCCTCATTGATCGCAACGTTGAACTTTTTTCTGATCTTTCGTACCGGAGGATGCAGCGGGTCGACGTTGAGCTTATGGGTAGCAATGTCTGGCGAGATTCCCAACATGTCTGCATGAGAAAAAACAAATGTGTCTGCATGGTTAGTCAAAAATTCATAGTACTTACCTGGGTTGGTGAGCATATGGCCGATGTATGCTTTCCTTTTGGGGTTGCGGCGATCTAGCTTAACCGGATTGAGGTCCTCGATCGTGGACTTATAGGCTTCAACAATGTTCGGGTCTCTGATGGCGTCGGTCATCGGGTCCGTTTTGGTCCACGACATGGCTGATTTCTATGCCTCTACGCTTGCCCCGTTCAGCTGTCGGGTGTGGACGCAATCTTGTGTTATCTTATAACATTCTTGCGCTGTGTGTGGTTCTCTGATGCTGAATATCCCCCATGTGGTAGGGAACTTAACCACTTGGTATAAACTTGAAGGGACAGCTCGCATGACATATATCCATGGGCGTCTGATGATAACATTGTACATCGTTTCTTGGTTCATTACGTGGAAAGTTGTTTCCAATGTGACTCGCCCCCCAAGGACGGGCAAAGTCACTTCTTCTGATATATGTTCCACTGCATTGTTAAAACTGGTTAGAGTTATACAACGGGTGTTATCCTATCCTTGAGTCCCATCTATGAGAAGACTCTCAGATAGATGATGTAGGCGCCACTTCCGTCATCGATCATGACTCTCCTGACATTTTTATCAATAATACGTAAAGTGATAACTAAAGCGTCATAATGGGGAAAACATAAACCGTCGGCGTCAGACTTGTCAAAGGTGATACTCCCTTCGAGGTTATCATACTGTTTGTGGGAGATGGTTCGCTTCAGTCTATGCGTGTTGGCGAATTAGACAAGATTGATAGTGATGTTGGTACCGTCTCTAACGATCATGTTCACCGTTCATGTCGGGGAGGGTGGCTTTGGTGGTCCGCGGCACTGGTGAGTGAAAGAGGGTGACGATGCTTTCTTTGTTTAGGCTTGTAGCAGCCGCAGCCAGCTTGGCCAGTCCGTCTGCTTCGGCGTTACGCGCTCTAGAGATTTGTTCTAAGCGGCACTCGTCGAGCTGCGCCATCAGCTTGTGGATTTCCACTTGATATTTCTACAACCTTTGTTCCTTGATCTGATAAGTTCCAATAACTTGATTTACCACGAGTTGTAAGTCGCAGTGCAGGATGAGTCGGCAGGCTCTGTACCTGACGGCTAATTTTATACTTGCAATGACTACTTCATATTTTGCCTCGTTGTTAGTCATCTCGGGGCATCGTATGGACTGCCGAATGATTTCGCCCGTAGGGACTTCGAGGACGAGTCCCAGTACGGATCCCGAGGTATTTGCGACCCCATTGGTGTAGAGAGTCTAGGGGTCAGTGCTCGAGGCGGCATGTATGGCTTCCTTTTCCACCTCTTGTGATATTTTGACGCTGAAATCAGCCACAAAGTTAGTGAGGACTTGCGACTTGATGGCTGTCCTAGGAATATATGTGATATCGCGCTCGCTGAGCTCTATGGCCCATCTGGCGAGCCAGCCTAACAGTTAGGGCTTGTGCAAGATGCTCCTCAGAGGAAAAGTGGTCACCACTTTGATGGGATGGCATTGGAAATAGGGTCTAAACTTCCTCGAAGTCGTGACCAATGCCAGAGCCAATTTTTTAAGGTGTGGGTATCGTGTTTCGGTGTCTACTACGGTTTCGCTAATGTAATAGATAGGTGATTGCGTACCTTTTTCTTCGCGAACCAATACTACGCTGATTACGACTTCTGACACGGCCAGGTATGTCAGTAAAGGCTCACCCGGTTCCGTTTTTGACAGTAGCGGTGGTGAAGATAGATACGCTTTTATCCCTTGTAGGGCTTTGACACATTCGTCGTTCTAGTGGAATCCATTGTCTTTTCTCAGGACACTAAAAAATTTGTGGCACCTGTCCGAGGATCGGGAGATGAAACGAGAGAGGGCGGCTATCCGACCTGTCAATTTTTGGACTTGTTTCTTGGTGTTGAGCATTTCGGGTACTGAGGTAATCTCTTTGATTTGGTCAGGGTTGACTTCGATGCCTCTTTGGGATACGAGAAAGCCTAAAAACATTCCCGACGCTATGGAAAAGGCACATTTTTCGGGATTCAGTTTCATCCCATACCTTTTCAGTATTTCAAAGGCCTCCCGCAAGCGGTCGATGTGATATTCCTTTCTGGAAGACTTCACTAGCATGTCATTGATGTAAACCTCTATGGTATTGCCGAGTTGTTCCTTGAATATCTTAGTGACCAATCTTTTATATGTGGCCCATGCATTCTTGAGCCCAAAGGGCATCACCTTGTAGCAGTAGGTACTCTGGTGTGTGATGAACGTGGTCTTTTCTTGATCTTCTTCGGCCATTCAGATTTGGTTATAACTAGAATATGCGTCCAAGAAGCTTAGTAGTTCATGTCCGGCAATGGCATCGATCAGTTGGTCAATGTGCGAGAGGGAAAAGGAATCCTTGGGGCATGCCTTGTTCAGGTCGGTGAAGTCAACACACATTCTCCATTTTTCGTTCTTCTTTTTTACCATCACTACATTGGCGTCCCACTGCGGGTATTTTAATTCTCTGATAGAGCCGTTGGCGAGTAATTTGTCCACTTCTTTGTGGACTGCCTCATTGATCGCAATGTTGAACTTTTTTCTGATCTTTCGTACCGGAGGATGCAGTGGGTCGACGTTGAGCTTATGGGTGGCAATGTCTGGCGAGATTCCCAACATGTCTGCATGAGAAAAAACAAATGTGTTTGCATGGTTAGTCAAAAATTCATAGTACTTACCTGGGTTGGTGAGCATATGGCCGATGTATGCTTTCCTTTTGGGGTTGCGGCGATCTAGCTTAACCGGATTGAGGTCCTCGATCGTGGCCTTATTGGCTTCCACAATGTTCGGGTCTCTGATGGCGTCGGTCGTCGGGTCCGTTTTGGTCCCCGACATGGCTGATTTCTATGCCTCTACGCTTGCCCCGTTCAGTTGTCGGGTGTGGACGCAATCTTGTGTTATCTTATAACATTCTTGCGCTGTGTGTGGTTCTCCTTTGATGCTGAATATCCCCCATGGGGTAGGGAACTTAACCACTTGGTATAAACTTGAAGGGATAACTCACATGGCATGTATCATTACGTGGAAAGTTGTCTCCAATGTGACTCCCCCCGCAAGGACGGGCAAAGTCACTTCTTCTGATATATGTTCCACTGCATTGTTAAAACTGGTTAGAGTTATACAACGGGGTGTTATCCTATCCTTGAGTCCCATCTATGAGAGGACTCTCAGATAGATGATGTAGGCGCCACTTCCGTCATCGATCATGACTCTCCTGACATTTTTATCAATAATACGTAAAGTGATAACTAAAGTGTCATAATGGGGAAAACATAAACCGTCGGCGTTAGACATGTCGAAGGTGATACTCCCTTTGAGGTTATCGTACTGTTTGTGGGAGATGGTTCGCTTCAGTCTATGCGTGTTGGAGAATTAGACAAGATTGATAGTGACGTTGGTACCGTCTCCAACGATCATGTTTACCGTCCGTGTCGGGGAGGGTGGCTTTGGTGGTCCACGGCACTGCTCTCGCCCGAGTGCGAAATTGGCCTTTCCCTTGTCGCTGAGCATCTCCTTTAGGTATCCTTGGTTTAGCATCCTGATGACCTCCTGTCGTAGGCCTATACAATTTTCGGTCCTGTGCCCCCGTTCTTGGTGGAATTCACACATAATGTTTTATTTCCTCATGGCGGGGTCTGATTTAATTTTCTGAGGCCATTGTACCTTGGTGCCAAGCTTCTCCAGTGCGTACACTATTTCTGAAGAAGAGACACAAAACTTATGTGATGAAAGAAAATGGGGCGTACCTCTTTCGTTTCTAAGCGAGGTGAGATGGCGTTGTGGTGCATCTGCATGATGAGGGGGCGGATGTGGAGACCTCATATAAGGCTGATTTCGTTCTTTACTGGGACGAGGGGGAGTTCTCGACATCCCTCATGACGTCGATCTTTCCTTGTGTCTGAGTGTATAGTTGTTAGTCGTCGGGTTGGTCCATTGAGGTCATTTTCGTCTGCTCGTACTCGGCGCAGTAGGCATTATGGATCTCGTCCCAAGTTGTGGGAGGATATTTCATGAGTCGGCTTAGTAGTTTCTTGGTTGCTCTGGAACCGTCTCTACTGAGTCCGTTTTGAAAGGTGGCTACCGCCATGCCTTACAATACGTTTGGCCGGCTCATCCTCACCCTGTTGAATCTAGCGAGGAAGTCCCTGAGGCCCTCACCCATGGTTTGTCTGATGGTGAAGATGTCGTTCACCCGTGCCTCTACCTTCTTCGCGCCAGCGTGTGTAGTGACGAATTTGTCAGCCATTTCTTCGAAGGTTCAGATTGCTTTAGCGGGCAGTTGAGAATACCACGTCAGGGCTCCTCCGGTCAGCGTCTTGCCGAACTTCTTCAGCAGCACAGATAATACTTGTTCCTTAGACAGGTCGTTACCTTTCACGGCGGTGACGTAATGGATGAGATGATCTTCAGGGTGGGTGGTCCCATCATACACCCTCAGATAAGGAGGCATCTTGAAAGTTTTCGGTATGGTGTAAAGGGCAGCTTCCTCAGAGTAAGGTTGTTCTACGGACCTCCCCACGTCGCATTTGGGCAGCAGTTTAGGCGTTCTAGGGATCTTGTCGACCCTATCATGATGCTCCTTCATTTGGTCACGGAGGGCCCTTTTTTCGCTCTCCATTTCTTCCATTTTTCTCAAAATGGACACTAGTGTGTCGTCATGCATTTGTGTTTCAATGGGTTGGTTGTTGGTCCGTGTTTCCTCCTGCTCGTCCGCTATGGCGGTGATGCTCGTCGTTGGTGCTGCTTTTGCGTGACTGTGGTGATTTTTCCACTAAGCCACTCAGGGTGCTTGTCAACCATTCTTCTAGTAACTTTCGGACTGTCGGGGTACTTCTTTTGCAGCGGATATGGAGGCATCTTTGTCCTGCAAGGTTGCAAGGTTCCCGGATGGGGAAGGTGAAGCTTTTGTCTCTGGCGCGGTATCAGAGGTGGTGTTGATGGTAGCGCTACCACCGACCTCGTTCACGGAGCTCAGGAGGTTGGTGGTGACTTCCACTATAGCTTTGTACCGGGTGTTATTTTCGGCCATTTCAGGGTTTTATCTGTGTCACGCCCCAAATCGAGGGACATGACCGGCGCCTGACCGGGTTGCCCCAGTCAAGCGGACCTGGGTGCCTTTCATTCCCACGCGTTAACCCCGTGTTGATTGTTTCTCATTAACCAAATATTTTACCAATAATGACTGATTTCATAATGCATAAACATAACCATGTGATTGATTCACTAACAAGTTCATAATTTATATTTACAACGCCCCATATGTATATACATAGGCCACAATCCCACAGTTTACATGTCTACTGGAGCCTCTAGGATACAAAAAGGGAAATACAATACTTGCCGGTAACAAGGCTCCGGCTATACCTTACAAAACCAAAATGAAATCTAAACCGAGTGGCATGAACCACACAAGGCCCCGAGGAAGAAAGGGGCTCACCAAAACGGGCAGTGGAAGGAGAAGGATACTACCGCCGATGAGCTGAAGTGCCTGCTACTGATCCACCTACAATCATGACACGAATGTAGCGCCCCGGCAAAAGGGACGTCAGTACACTTGAATTGTATTGGTATGTATGGACAAACTTTGTCCCAAGTAAACTCAAGCCATTAAATTACATCAACAATTAATTAAGCCAGCCAACCATGTTTCCACATTTTCCTCATTTCAAATAATTCTCACACAAAGCACTTTCTACGATCAACCAATTTAACAATAACCAATCAATCACGTAAAGCACAAGTAGTCAAACAAAGGGCAATCAGTGCCCCACAGGTTGCAAACTCTCCTGCTGTCTCCTTTTACAATTTCACATTATTGATTTTTGTATCAATTTTCAATAGCGATTTCGATCGCTTTCCATCCTTATTGCCCCTGACCACCCTTATTACCTCGGCCACCCTTATCACCCCAACCCACACCTTATTTCCCCACGTTGCGGCGCGCAACACGACCCCGCCTTACAATTGAAAACACAACAATTTCAAACAGCAGATAAGGTACTACACACAATTTCAACAAGTTCAAATAAGCAACTTACACATTGGTTCATGTTCTCAATTTCTTTTCAAGCCAATATCAAAACCAAGTTACAAGTATTCCAAAATCGAAAATGCCCACATAATCATGTTCAACAATTTACCACAATTAAGGTGTTTCAAATTCCTTCCACAATAAGCCAAATCTGCCATCACAATGGTTGTTCCCAATTCTTTACCAATCTCGGTTACCTTTTTATCTTTCAATTCATATTTCATACCACATCACACGTAGTTCAACATCAATCAAATGCTCAACAGGGAAATCAAAGAATTACGTAAAATTTCTCAATTTGACACATGCCAAAATAATTCGCACACATTTGGGCGATTTTACAAGAATCAAAATTAGCCATACATACCTGGTGATGAGTTTTCTTTCGTTAACTTCCTACTTTATGCTTACCCACGCTATCTTACTCTTGCCAACCTTGTTCTTGAAGACTCTTACTTCTACTCACTTCTTTTTACTAAAAATCAAGTTCAATAATCATGCATGAGTATAAAAATTCTATTTTTAAAAGCTATTATATGCAAACCTCTCTTTACCCAATTAAAACTGAAAATCAAAGAAAATAGTTAGGGTTTTTACCTTGAAAAGATTGGGGAAGTTGAATCCTTGCCCTAAGATCCCTTGGAATTAAGGTGGTTGGAACAATCTTTGAAGATGAAAGATTTCTCTCTCTAAAAACCCTCTCTTCTCTCTCTAATTTTGGTGAGATGATATGATAAAATGAAGAAGAAAGGTGTTATATTAAAGAAGAGATCGGGTCAAAATGTTACAAAAATCGGGGCCGGGGTCAATTATGCGGTGCACTATGCGACCGCAGAATCAACATGCGGTCCGCATAGTGACCGCAGAATTGCCCCAAATTTTATACAGGTTCCTGTTAAGGAATGCGGCCAGAATGCGGTCCGCATGCTTGATCTGCGGTCGCAAAGTGCACCGCAGATTTGACATGCGATCGCATATCGACCGCACTTTTGACACGATTTTTGGGAAACTCTCCGGAACGTTTTGCGGCAAGAATGCGGTCCGCATGTCAGGTTTGCGGTCACATTCTTGACCGCATATTTGACATTTTTCGAAAAAATTAATTCTCTACATTTTTGAAACTTAAATCACTACCAAGGGTCTGAACCGCGGCGAGCAAGCTCGCCGCGAAGAATTCTACGCATTCCTAACACATTATTCGGACCATGACACCACAGCTACTAGGTTTTATGCACAAAAATTTTACGGGGCCTTACATCCTCCCCCCCTTAAGATCATTCGTCCTCAAATGAGGATTTTGAAATAAATGAGTTGGTTTTGAAAGACATGATATGCAACCATCAAAATTTTGACTAACTCTTATATTTTAGAAAAATTTCGCCGGAGTTTCCTTTGTATTATGGACATATCCACCTGTCAGAGGGCCCCCGAAACACATTACCAAACAATAATATACAACTACAACACTTTCCACAACTGGTATACACTTTCTTACCTCAACAAATGCACATACTCTATCACATTGTTACAATTGTACATAAACTAGTCACTTCAATGAATTCTTACCTTATTTAACCATTTTAACACACCATGTACACTTAACAAACCATTACCAATCTACACTTACTATTAGTAAGAGGGAAACAACTTAGACAAGATGACAGTTACTAAGAGTAGGAGGGTCACCTAATTTCTTCTAGGCTTGATCGAACAAATGGGGGTACTTTTCCTTCATCTCTTTTTCCGCTTCCCATGTGGCCTCCTCAACTTGTTGACTTCGCCACAATACTTTAAGAGAGGCAACTTCCTTATTTCTCAACTTACGGACTTGCCTATCAAGAATGGCAACTGGAACTTCTTCATATGACAAATCTTCATTAACCTCTATAGCTTCGACTGGCATGATGGTGGATGGATCTCCAATCACTTTCTTCAACATGGACACATGGAATACCGGATGCACTGATGACATCTCAGGAGGCAACTCTAGCCTATAAGCAACTTGACCAACCCTTTGAACGATCCGATATGGCCCGACATACCTAGGACTCAATTTCCCTTTCTTTCCGAATCGCATGACTCCCTTCATAGGAGATACCCTCAAGAACACCCAATCATCGACTTGAAACTCCAAATCCCTTCGACGAACATCTGCATAGGACTTTTGACGACTCTGTGCTGTTTTCATTCTCTCCTGAATAACCTTGACCTTTTCCATAGCTTCGTACACCATATTTGGCCCTAGCAATTCTGCTTCATCTACCTCAAACCACCCGATTGGCGATCTACATCTTCTCCCGTACAATGCCTCAAACGGGGCCATTTGAATGCTAGCATGATAGCTGTTATTGTAAGCAAATTCTATCAGTGGCAAGTGTTCATCCCAATTACCTTTAAAATCTAAGACACAAGCCCGCAACATATCTTCAAGCGTCCGAATGGTCCGCTCGGCCTGTCCATCGGTCTGTGGATGGAAAGCTGTGCTGAGATTCACCTGAGTTCCCAAACCTTGCTGAAACTTCTTCCAAAAGTTAGCGGTGAACTGAGCCCCGCGATCTGAGATGATAGAAAGTGGAGTGCCATGAAGCCTTACTATCTCTTTGATGTACAATCTTGCATATTGCTCCGCGGTATCAGTGGACTTGACAGGCAGGAAGTGAGCTGATTTGGTGAGTCGATCTACTATCACCCATACTGAATCGAACTTACGCCGAGTGCGAGGTAACCCCACCACGAAATCCATATTGATCATCTCCCATTTCCACCTTGGTATTTCTATAAGCTGAGTTAATCCACCAGGCCGTTGATGCTCGGCCTTAACTTGTTGACAGTTCGGACATTTAGCTACAAAGCCTGCCACATCCCTTTTCATACCATTCAACCAATAAATCTCCTTGAGATCGTGATACATTTTCGTTGAACCAGGGTGCACAGAATACATGGAAGTATGAGCCTCTGCCATCACTCTTTCCCGAAGCTCGTCCACATCCGGAACACATAGCCTATCTTGACACCGCAATACACCATCTTTGCTGCTGAGTACAAATGCTGAGGTCTTGTCATTCATGACTGCTTCCTTCACCCGAATCAATGCTGGATCCATGAACTGTTTTTCCTTGATTTCCGCGACCAATGATGATTCTGCTCCATTATGCACCAAGATATCCCCCTCGTCCGACGCCGAAATACGAACCCCCAAGCTGGCTAATTGGTAGACCTCTCGAGCCAGGGGTCTCTGATCCACACCCAAATGAGCCAAACTACCCATGGATTTCCGACTAAGAGCGTCAGCTACCACATTTGCCTTCCCTGGATGGTACAATATGTCCATATCATAGTCCTTGAGTAGTTCTAACCACCGCCGCTGTCTCAGATTCAGCTCTTTCTGCTTGAACAAATACTGGAGGCTCTTGTGGTCTGAAAACACATCTACATGAACCCCATAAAGATAGCGTCGCCATATTTTCAAGGCAAACACAACAGCTGCAAGTTCCAAATCATGCGTCGGATAATTCTTTTCATGGTTCTTGAGTTGTCTGGAAGCATACGCTATAAACTTTCCGTGCTGCATCAATACACATCCCAAACCGACTCTGGAGGCATCACAATAGACTACAAATCCCTCTGTGCCTTCTGGCAAGGCCAATACTGGTGCCGAGGTCAATCTTGACTTCGGTTCTTGGAAACTTTTCTCACATGCTTCGGACCACTGGAACTTAACTGCTTTCTGCGTCAATTTAGTCAATGGGGAGGCGAGGGTTGAGAATCCCTCTACAAACCTCCGATAGTACCCTACCAGACCCAAAAAGCTGCGAATCTCTGTCGGGGTCGTGGGTCTAGGCCAATCTTTCACTGCCGCAATCTTCCGAGGATCCACCATAATTCCCTCACTGGAAATAACATGCCCTAGAAAAGCTACGGACTCCAACCAAAACTCACATTTTGAGAACTTGGCATACAATTGATGCTGAAGAAGGGTCTGCAATGCTGCTCTGAGGTGAACGACATGATCTTCCCTGCTCCGAGAGTAGATGAGAATATCGTCAATGAATATAATGACAAAGGAATCTAGGAATGGCTTGAAAACCCGATTCATAAGGTCCATGAAAGCTGCTGGGGCGTTGGTTAGCCCAAAAGACATAACCAAAAACTCAAAGTGACCATAACGAGTTCTGAATGCGGTTTTAGGAATATCCTGCTCCCTGATTTTCAACTGGTGGTACCCAGACCGTAAATCAATCTTTGAGAAGAACTTCGCTCCCTGCAATTGGTCAAATAGATCATCCACTCGAGGCAAAGGATATTTATTCTTAATGGTGACTTTGTTAAGCTGCCGATAATCAATACACATTCGAAGTGACCCATCCTTCTTTCTCTGACAAAGAGAACCGGAGCACCCCATGGCGACACACTCGGTCGTATGAACCCTTTCTCTAATAAATCCCTCAGCTGCTCCTTTAACTCCCTTAACTCTGCCGGCGCCATTCTGTAAGGTGGAATGGATATTGGCTGAGTATCTGGCAATACATCAATTCCGAAATCAATCTCCCTATCCGGCGGGATGCCTGGAAGCTCATCCGGAAACACTTCAGGAAATTCATTCACAATTGGCACGGACTCGAGGATAGGCACATCTGAGGTGGTGTCCATTACCCGAACCAGGTGATAGATACACCCCTTCTTAATCATCTTCGAAGCCTTAAGGTAGGAAATAAACCTACCCCTTGGCACCACACCATTTCCTCTCCATTCAATAACTGGCTCGTTAGGGAACTCGAGCCTCATAACTCTCGTCCGACAGTCAAGCTTGGCAAAGCACGAATAGAGCCAATCCATCCCCATAATTACATCAAAATCTACCATCCCAAGCTCAATAAGATCAGCTGTGGTATCACGACCACCCACTGTAACAACACAATTTTTACGCATTCCTAACACATTATTCGGACCATGACACCACAGCTACTAGGTTTTATACACAAAATTTTTTTTACGGGGCCTTACAATCTGATAATCTGGTACTTCAGGTGTATACTATAGGTTTGATTCTCGAAATCCCCATAGGCAGCGCCCGCCAAATTGTTTGACCTAAAAGCTATTGATTACTTTATAAGTTAGGGACAATAAAAGGTTATGAGGAGGTAAATCGCAATCAACAATAATAAATCCTGAGGACAGATCCATAGTTGTATGTTATTTGTTCTGATGAGATTATAATGAGATTATGTGGATTATCGATACAAATCACTAAGAGAGAAATAAATAGAGAGAGAATGATAGCCAGAGAGATATTCAGAAGTTGTATTATTAATGAAATAACACTTGGCCTTACAATAAAGGAAACCCCTTCTTATATAGAAGGAAGGTTCCCTCGTCAAAATATAATTTATTTAAGTGTTGCTATCGTCCCAAAAATATAAATGGGCGGAGGGGGAAGAGTACCCATATGGGCGAGTTGGCATTACGCCTTTGTTGTTAGAGGCGTACTCCCCCATGTCATATGGGTGTGAGGAGAGGTATACTTGGCTTTAGTGGCCGTGAAAGGAGGCGTACTCGACTTTCATTGATTATGTTCGATTTGACTCCATACAATATAAAAAATGATTTTTACCTCCTATAGCAAAGGTTAATACCTTATTTACTTTAAATAAATACCATTTTAAAAAATTATATTCTATAGATACATTTTAAGGTTTATATCAAAAAAAAATAATTTTGGTTACTTCCTAGCCCTAAGCCACTAAATACGCTAATCAGCTACATTATTTTCTTTCTCTCTCTACTTTGATACATCCCATTCTTTTCCCCCTCAACATTAAAATTTGTCTTCTACGCCGGCAGTGATAACCATGTCTTTGTTCTTGTTAGTTCTTATGAGAAGAGGATTGATCTTATGATAGCAGTCACAGTTGGATACGCCTTATGCCCATGGCCTCTTCTTCTTCGACATACTTTTTCCAATAAATTATCCCAATTGTCCTCCAAGGATTCACTATCATTCTTATGACCTTTGAATCCGTACCTGGACCGAAAGGGCAAGATTTCACTTAGCCTGTTGGCATATGGGATCTCAGTAACTAATTGGTACTGCGGTGTTCAAGACAAGTGGAATCCACAGAGACATATTGCAAGTGCTCACAATTATTCGAACTTTATTCTTGAGTGCCAACCTCTTAAATCCCGGTGGCAGTGAAGGTTTGCGAGAATTCAACAACTTAAAATGGCTTAAATACAATAAATCCTTAACTTTGGGAAGCAAGGGCATGCTTTATATGTTGAGAGAACCCCCTTTGAACTTTCATGATTTTGTAGAGGGATACTTTTGAACAAAGACAATTGATTTTGGGGCTGAACAACTTGATTTTTTGTTAATAAATTTTAATGTATCACGCTATATGTTCATGTGTTGTATTGTATTCATTGTCTTTTTTCCTTTGTAATTCAAAGTATCTCGTTGTATTTCATGTATTTCATTGTTTAAACTATCTTTTTTTTCTAAATGTATTTCAATGTATTCCGTTGTATTCTATGTATTTCATTGCATTCACTGTCTTACTATATGCCATGAATGTATTCATGTTTTTTTAATTAATATAATTTATGTATTTAGATGTATTATATAATTTCTCTGAAGATTGCTATATTTCTGGGGTATTTTTCGGTTGAAAATCTTGTTTATAACTGAAAATACAAAATTTGTGTGTTATGATTGAGTTTGTTGGGTTATATTAGGAGTCTATTATGTCAATTAATTCACTTTCCGTTTTAAAAATAGTGTAATCCCCTATTTCATGCCGCAAATACAGTCGAATACAATAATCTATCAACCTGTAATTCCATATTTCACTCCATGAATACAGTCGAATACAACAACTGATTAGCTGGACTTCCTTGATTCATGCCTATTTTTACTATTGTATTCATGAATATAATAGATCAAATACATCAAATACATAACCACATCAAAGATATTTATAATCTGTAATGTAGCAATGGTATCTATAGATGGCTAATTACGATTAAAAGATAGTGTTTTATGAAAATTTCTCTATAAACAATACTGCACTTTATCTGCTTTTTATTGACAAATAAACTATATGTCAGAGTAAATATATATATATCAATATGGGTTTTTACAATATCTACAAAATTTTGACATTTATTCTACAATAAAATTACATATCATTTGAAAAATTAATATGAAAATACAGAATTTTAATGTTTTTACAAAATATCTACAAAATTTGTACAAACTATTCGTAACAGAATTTATCTTTATTTTCAAGCATATTCGAATGGAATACTAAAGTTACTTTATATGCCAATATCTCCCGTTATAGAGGAATACAACTTATCTATAATTTTCTACATCTTTCACACATTATTTTCACCAGTTAAATACAACTACAATAACATAAAACTTACATACAAATGTTATATAATATATTTTTGTGTATATTTTGTATCGAATTTATACATAATAAAAATAAATTTCATACAACTAATTATATATTATCTAAAAATTATCTACAATTTTCGTACATTATTTATACTAAGTTAATCTGCGAACCAGTTTGGTTTCATGCCGGGTCGCTCCACTACAGAAGCTATCCACCTTGTTAGGAGATTGGTGGAACAGTTCAGGGATAAGAAGAAGGACTTGCATATAGTGTTTATTGACTTGGAGAAGGCGTATGACAAGGTCCCAAGGGAGGTATTATGGAGGTGCCTGGAGGCGAAAAGCGTGCTGGAAGCCTATATCAGAACAATCAAGGACATGTACAATGGAGCGAAGTCTAGGGTTAGGACGGTGGGTGGAGACTCATACCACTTCCCGGTGGATATATGGCTTCATCAAGGATCAACCCTTAGCCCTTTCTTATTTGCCTTGGTGATGGATGCACTGACACGCCATATTCAAGGGGATGTGCCTTGGTGTATGCTATGTGCTGATGACATAGTCCTGATAGATAAGATGAGGGTCGGCATTAACGAGAGGTTGGAGGTTTGGAGACAGATCCTCGAGTCTAAGGGTTTCAAACTGAGCAGGTCTAAGACAGAATACCTGGAGTGTGAGTTTAGCGCCGAGTCAAGCGAAGTAGGCAGGGATGTGAAGCTTGGAGCCCAGGTCATCCCCAAGAGGGACAGTTTCAAATATATTGGGCCGGTGATTCTAGCAGACGGAGAGATCGACGCGGATGTCACCCAACGTATAGGGGCAGGGTAGTCGAAATGGAGGCTTGCATCAGGAGTCTTGTGTAACAAGAAAGTACCACCGAAACTCAAGGGGAAGTTTTATAGAGCTGTGGTTAGACCTGCCATGTTGTATGGGGCGGAGTGCTGGCTGGTTAAGAACTCTCATGTTCAGAGAGTGAAAGTTGCGGAGATGAGGATGCTTAGGTGGATGTGCGGGCACACCAGGTTAGATAAGATTAAGAATGAAGTTATTTGGGAGAAGGTTGGGGTGGCCCCAGTGGATGAGAAGATGCGGGAAGCGAGGCTCAAGTGGTTCGGGCATGTGCAGAGGAGAAGCTCTGATACCCCGATGAGGAGTTGTGAGCGGCTGGCGGTGGTTGGCATGGGGCGAGGCAGAGGGAGGCCTAAGAAGTATTGGGGAGAGATGATTAGGTAGGATATGGTAATAATACAGATTTCCGAGGACATGGCCCTTGATAGAAAAGTTTGAAGGTCTAGAATTAGGGTTGTAGGATAGGGGCTTCTAGAGATTTTCGTACTTCTTTCCAGAGGCTATGTGTGGTTTGGTAGGGCCCTTCATAGATGTCTTGTTTTTTTTATCATGCTCCATATGGTAGTTATTGTTAGGTGTTATTGCATGCCTTTTAATTTACGGTTTTATGTGTAGTTATCCGTTTATGCATTTTCTGCTGGAGTCACTAATGCTCTTTTGTTTTTCTTTTTCTTTTTTCTCCTCTTTCTCTTCCCTTTCACTTGAGCCGAGGGTCGATTGGAAACAGTCTTTCTGCCCTTTCAGGTAGGGGGAAGGCCTATGTACGTATTACCCTCACCAGACCCCAATTTGTGGAAATACACTGGATAGTTATTGTTGTTGTTGTTATTTCTACTAAGTTATATACAACTACAATATAATACCACATAAATACAATTTTTATACAAATGTTAAACTTTCATACAATAGTTAACTGAATAAAAGAACAAAATAAATAATAGAATACATTTTTTCTATAATTGTTCTATAATGTTTCTACAATTTCTGCAACAACACTCAATTCAAACAAATAATAATTTAAAAACCCAAATTCGAATTCAAAGCTTCTAAGTTTTTTTATGACTGTCAATGATGGAATTGCTGTTATTTTTTTATTTCCTCTTATATTACTAAAATTTGGGATTGAGAGATAGAGAGAGAGACGTATAGAGAATTCTCAATTCTTTACAACAACATCCAATCCAAATAAACAATGTCTTTTGAAAACCCAAATTTGAATTCAACGCTCCAAAGCTTTTAATAGTTGTTAATGGTGAAGGGATTACAGATGTGATGACCCAAAATGTTATCACTTGTTTCTAACATGAATCTGTATTCTGAGGCCTTAATCCTCTTTTATTTTCACCTCAATTTACGTGTACAGTTCGAACTAAAAAGCTGTTATGTGAAAAAGTTGTGGAATATTAAAAATTTGACTTAAAATGCATTTAAGTTGACTTCGGTCAATATTTTGGGTAAACGAACCCGGACCCATGATCAGACGGTCAAGGAGGGTCCGTAAAAAAATATGAGACTTGAACGTATGGCTGGAATAGAATTCCAAGGTCTCAAACACGAGAAATAATTTTTTAAAGAAAATTATTTTATAAAATTGTTTAAAGTATTTGGAAATAAATTTTGATAAGAACATATTGGTATCGGGACCATATTTTAGCTCCGACGTCCGGTACATGTCTTATATATGATTTAAGATAATTCTGTGAAGTATCGTAAGAAACAGAATCCATTTGACAGGATTCGAAACTTAAATGCAAAATTTGATGTTTTAAGAAGTTTGAAATAATTAATTGCTTTTGAGGCTTAATTCGATGTTAAAGATGTTATTTTGGTGTTTTGATCGCACGAATAAGCTCATATGATATTTTTGAGTTAGTACGTATGTTTGGTTTGGAGCCCAGAGCTCGGGTATGTTTCGAAATGTTTCAACCTCTTAAAAAGTTACAAGTTTTCAGTTGTTGGTATTCTGGTATTTTCTTCTTCGCGTTTGCGGGAGGACCCTTGCGAACGTGATGACTTAATTATGCTAAAGGAAAATTCCTTCAGTAAGAACACGAGACCCAGGTCGCGGATGCGAAGCTTTGGGGGTCTACCCTTTGTGAACGCGAGACTGGTATTGCGAATGCAAAGGCTTGTGGCCTGGTCAGGGGGAAGGGAAAATTATACCTATGAAAACGCGACAACTTGGATGCGAACACGAAGGCTCGAGGATTTTCTTCTCAACGAATGCAAGCCATCTTCTGCGAACGCGATCACCAAATCCGCCCAGTTATTTTAAAAGTCCAGAAACAAAATGCGTACGGGATTTAACCCATTTTTCACAAACTTCTTCTCCACATCTCTTGGGTGATTTTTGAAAGACTTCATCACCTTAAACTCTTGGGTAAGTAATCTTTGACTTGTTTTCTTCCATTTTTATCAACACCCACTGGATTTCTAGGCCTAAAACATGTGATTAAGGAAAAAAATTAGGAATTTGGGTAGAGTTTGGACTTTTTAATTATTTCGAAATTTGACCACATTTTGCGGTCGGATTTCATATAAATTATATATTCATGCTCGTGGGTAAATGGATGATCGGGTTTTGGTCCGAACCTCGTATTTCGACCAAGCGGGCTCGAGATCAATTTTTGACTTTTTGGAAAGAATGATTAGAAAGCTATAATTAAGCATTGGAATTGGATTGTTTAGCATACATTGGTGTTATTAAGTCGATTATGCATAGATACGGTTGAGTTGGAGCCAAATTTGAAAGGTAAGGCAGTTTTTGAGGATTGATTTGGCAGTGGAAGTTCGAAGTAAGTGTTCGGTCTAACCTTAGCTTAAGAGATTAGAAGTTGAGCCCTATTTGGTATTTGTTTCTTGTTAAGTACGACGTATATGAATGGTGATGAGTATCTATACGTTATTGTCGAGAATTGCTAACAACACAATAGGGGATTCAAGATTTACTAAATAAAATCAAGAAACGTGCGGAAGCTAAAAGAAAATAAAGAAACAAAAAAGGCAGAAAATAAAGATAGATTGAATTCAAGAAAGAGTTTCTTGAATTCAAGAAGTCTATTCTTGAAGTTGAATCCTAACAACAACAATTAGCTAACGAAGAACTAATCGCCTTTGGTAGAGACTTAAAAACAAGAGATAGATTGTGAAACCCGACCCTTTAGAATAACAAGAAAAATAATAAGCCTAAACTTATCACCTTTCTTGAATACCTAGAAGTGATCTAAAATTTCGAAAATGGTTTAATCTTACCACCTTAAGTTGAATCTTGAATGCTGAATAATAAATCCAAGAGTAGCCACACATATGAGTGCAAGAAAATCTCATAATTTTTATTGATAATAATCTGAATAATCTACCTAAAAACAAAGAAGATACCTCTTTATATAGAGGGGTCACGAAATTGAGGCTAATAAACAAGGAAATAAAGTCCTAAACTACTTTGGACAACAAGTCCAACTAACTTAGGAAAAGAAAAATACTAGGAAACAAAAATCAAGTCAATCTTGGAAAGTAATTCCAATAATCTTAGGAAGAGGAAAATGTAACTTTAAATAACTAGGAAAGCAATAAAAATAGCCCCATAATATATGGAAATAAGTCCCAAACCAATCTTGGATAGAATCTTGAAAATCTTGAAGGAAATTTGCAAGCAACTTGGTACCGACATGCACTCAACATGTAGCACGACTAATGTACTATTATTGGACATCAAGTAAGTCTTTTTTATGCTATAGAAATGTGTCTTTGTATAGGACTTCACGCGCTGCAAGTTTGGGCACATTTTAGGTGCTAAATTGGTCCAACAAGGCCTGATTTGGACCTTCTTCAGATGACGTTCTTGGGATCTAATCCACCTCTTATTGGACATGAATGTGGGCCATAAAATAAATATAACACCTAGGTAAATTATATTCTTTATCCTTGAGCTCTTCCTCCCGACTAATAACTTCTTTGATCGTTCCTAAAGTCCAAGTCCAATGACCTTGTTTTGCAACTTTTTAACTTGAGATCTTGTTAAAGACCCTTTTTGAGATTCCAAAGCTCATACTTGTCCTTGAATAGATTTGAGCTTCTTAGGATGCTATCATATTGATAAGAACACGATAGGGGATTCAAGAATTACTAAAGGAAAACAAGAAAAACCAAGAAACGTTCGGAAGCTAAAAGAAAATAAAAAGGAACAAAAAAGAACGGATATTAAAGATATATTGAACTCAAGAAAGAGTTTCTTGAATTCAAGAATTCTATTCTTGAATCCTAACAACAATAACTAGCTAACGCAGAACTAATTCGCCTTTGTTAGAGACTTAAAAAAACAAGAAATAGATTGTGAAACCCGACCCTTTAGAATAATAAGAACAACAATAAGCCTAAACTTATCACCTTTCTTGAATACCTAGAAGTGATCTAAGATTTCGAAAATGATTTAATCTTACCACCTTAAGTTGAGTCTTGAAGGTTGAAGAATAAATCCAAGAGTAACCATACACAAGAGTGCAAGAAAAATCTCACAATTTTTATTGATAATAATCTGAATATTCTCCCTAAAAACAAAAACGATACCCCTTTATACAGAGAGGGGTCACGAAATTGTACCTAAAAAGTAAGAAAATAAAGTCCTAAACTACTTTGGACAACAAGTCCAACTACCTTAGGAAAAGAAAAATAATAGGAAGCAAAAACAGAGTCATTCTTGGAAAGTAATTCCAATAAACTTAGAAAAAGAAAAGCAAAACCTTAACTACCTAAGAAAGCATCAAATATGTCCTAACAACAACAACAACAACAACAACTACCCAGTATGTTCCCACAAAGTGGGGTCTGGGAAGGGTAATACGTACACAGGCATTACCCCTACCCGAAAGGGTAGAGAGGCTGTTTCCGGCCGACCCTCGGCTCAGGAAAAGAGAGAGAAAATCAACAAACAAAACAAAACAAAACAAAACAATGTTAGTAAATCCGGGATAAATCAAATAAATAATTATCTAAACATAAAACCAAAAGTAGAATGACATGCAATAATACCAATCGGTTACTACCATAAGAGGCACAATACAATACATTAATTAACTATAAAGATCGCTACCAAACCCCACTCAGCCCCTAACAGAAGTACTAAGAATTATAGAAGGCCCTACCCTACAACCCTAATACTAGACCTCCAAAATTTCCTATCAAGGGTCATGTCCTCGGAAATCCCCATTCTAGCCATATCCTGCCTAATCACCTCACCCCAATACCTCTTGGGCCTCCCTCTGCCTCGACTCGCGCCAACCACCGCCAGTCGCTCACAACTCCTCACCGGTGCATCAGGGCTTCTCCTCCGCACATGCCCAAACCACCTGAGTCTCGCTTCTCGCATCTTCTCATCCACTGGGGCCACCCCCACCTTTTCTCGAATAACTTCATTCTTAATCTTATCTAATCTGGAGAGCCCGCACATCCACCTGAGCATCCTCATCTCCGCAACTCTCATTCTCTGGACATGAGAGTTCTTCACAGGCCAGCACTCCACCCCATACAACAAGGCAGGTCTAACCACCGCTCTATAAAACTTCCCCTTGAGTTTCTGTGGAACTTTCTTGTCACACAAGACTCCCGATGCGAGCCTCCACTTCAACCACCCCGCTCCTATACGGTGAGTGACATCCCCGTCAATCTCTCCGTCCCCTTGAATCACCGATCCAAGATATCTGAAACTGTCCCTCTTGGCTATGACCTGAGATCCCAGCTTCACGTCCCAGCCTACTTCGCTCGACTCGGCGCTAAACTTGCATTCTAGATATTCTGTCTTAGACCTGCTTAGTTTAAAACCCTTAGACTCGAGGGTCTGTCTCCAGACCTCCAACCTCGCATTAACACCAGCCCTCGTCTCGTCTATCAAGACTATGTCGTCGGCAAAGAGCATACACCATGGCACATCCCCTTGAATATGGCGAGTTAGAGCATCCATTACCAAGGCAAATAAGAGAGGGCTTAGCGCAGATCCTTGATGTAGCCCCATAACCACCGGAAAATGGTCCGAGTCGCCACCTACCGTCCTAACCCTAGTCTTGGCTCCATCATACATGTCTTTGATCACTCTGATGTAGGCTTCTGGCACGCTCTTCGCCTCCAAGCATCTCCACAGAACCTCTCTAGGGACCTTATCGTACGCCTTCTCCAAGTCGATAAACACCATATGCGGGTCCTTCCTCTTATCCCTGAACAGTTCCACCACCCTCCTCACAAGGTGGATAGCTTCTGTAGTAGAGCGACCCGGCATGAAACCAAACTGGTTCACGGATATAGATGACATCTCCCTCACCCTCGCCTCGATCACCCTCTCCCAGACCTTCATGGTGTGACTTATTAATTTGATACCCCTATAGTTGTTGCAACACTGGATATCCCCTTTGTTTTTGTACAAGGGAACCACTGTACTCCATCTCCACTCCTCCGGCATCCTCTTGGTCCTAAAGATCACATTGAACAACCTGGACAACCACTCCACTCCCGACCTACCCATGCATTTCCAAAACTCCACCGGAATTTCGTCTGGCCCAGTCGCTCGACCCCTACTCATCCTACGCAACGCCCTCGAGACCTCCTCCTCCTTAATGCGCCTGCAGTGCCCGAGGTCTCTAGGACACTCTGAATGCCCCAGCTCCCCTAGCTCTAAGACTCGATCCCCCTCTTCGTTAAGCAGGTCTCGAAAGTATTCCCGCCATCTCCGCTTGACTTGCGACTCCCCCGTCAGAACCCTACCATCCTCGTCCTTGATGCACCTAACTTGGTCTAGATCCCGCGCCTTCCTCTCCCTCACCTTAGCCAACCGGAATAACTTTCTGTCCCCGCCTTTCTCCCCCAATTCCTCGTACATGCGCCCAAACGCTGCATTTTTAGCTTCCGTGACCGCCAGTTTCGCTTCCTTCCTCGCCACCTTATAGTTCTTATTGTTCGCTCTCCTTTCTTCTTCGCTTGAGCTCCCTGACAACTTAGCAAACGCCGCCTTCTTCGCCTCCACTTTCCCTTGGACTACCTCATTCCACCACCAGTCACCTTGGTGCCTGCCTGAATAGCCCTTGGCTACCCCAAGCACATCTCGCGCAGCCTCCCTAACCAAGTTCGCCGTCATTGACCACATTGCGTCCGCTTCCCCAGAGCTACTCCAAGCTCCCCCATCAACTAGCTTCCTCTCCAGCTCCTGGGCTTTCTCCTTAGTCAAAGTTCCCCATCTAATCCGCGGTCGGCCCCGCGAACCCCTCATCTTCCTCTTCACCCAGAGACCTACATCCATCACTAGGAGTCTATGAAGAGTTGAAAGGGACTCTCCCGGAATAACCTTGCAATCCTTGCACAACCCTCTATCGCTCCTTCTGAGGAGGAGGTAATCAATCCGAGTCCTCGCCGTGGAACTTTTGAAAGTAACCAAATGCTCCTCCCTCTTCTGAAATGACGAGTTCGCGATCAAAAGCTCCGAAGCCCTAGCGAAATCAAGCAGCGAAGTGCCCCCTCCGTTCCTAACCCCAAAGCCAAAGCCGCCATGCACCCCACCGTAACCACCAGCCTCTGCCCCAATATGACCATTAAAGTCCCCTCCGATAACTAACTTCTCAGATTGGGGAATACTACTCACCAACTCATCCAAGCCCTCCCAAAAACGCCTTTTAACCTCCTCAGCTAGGCCTGCATGCGGCGCGTAAGCGCTAATGACATTGAGAACACAACCGCCAATAACCAGTTTAATAGACATTAACCTATCGTCCACTCGCCTAACCTCAACCACGGACTCCCTAAGATTCCTATCTACCAAGATACCTACTCCATTCTTACCCCTCTCAACCCCAGAGTACCACAACTTAAACTCATCTGCATCCCTCGCCTTCGTCCCTTTCCACCTAGTTTCCTGCACACATGCTATGTTGACCCTCCTCTTCCGGAGAATCTTTGCCAACTTAATTTGAATCGCTTTAGTTTAGTAAATTCCACGACCCGATCCTCAATCTCTGAGCGTCCTTTAACCTCTCCCCACCCAAACCTCCCGCCCTACCCACAGGACCGCTCCCCGCCCCCCTGCTCACCTCCACCCCCACCCCCCGAGGACATGACCTTAGAGTACCATCCTCCGCCGCGGCCACTATCCCTCCAACAGACTACGGTAAAAGAGACGAACTTTAATAGAATTACACAAAAGGATGCTTGCTAGCTAACGATAGAGTAAACCACACACAAGATGCTAGTTAAAATACGTAAAAGGACGTACAAAATAAACAAGAGATCGGGAGGTACCAACTCCCGGTGGAAAAACCTGAAAGTAAGCTTTGATGCGCCCGGGTCAACTGCCGCCAAACCTACTCGTTTTGGCCGATGTAGCTTTGCTCCTCGCTTCCAAATGCCAAAAGCTCGCCTCGTCCGCCGCCTCTAGTACCTGCAAATCACACTCAAAAAAGGGGAAAGGGGTGGGGGGTGGGGGGACAAGAGAGAGAGTCGGAAGAGAGAGAGAAGTGGGTCCGGTAACTTGAAATTGAATCAACCTGCCGACGGTTTTTTCCAACTTGCGAAGTTCGCAGCAACTTCGACTTTCGATCAGTAAGAGATAAGGTTCCAAGTGAGGAACTTGATAAGAAGCAGAATCCCTAAAAGCACTTTAACAGAACAGATCGATTCCACTAGAATCACGAGCCGTTAATAGAGAACCAATACCAATTCGACAAACGCCGACGATGCCGGTTGACTCGCCGGAAATCCGACGAACTTGCAGAAATACTTTAAAATGCCGAAAGAGCAGTAAACAAATATTAAACTGAATATCCAAATATGTCCTAACAAACTAGGAAAATTTAGGCGCCTAATTTAGGCCCTCCCTGGTAGGTGCTTGGACCCCAATCAACCTCTTCTTGGACTTGGACTTGGACCATAAAATGAGTGTAATACTTAGCTAAATCCTCTCCATAATTTTATAGATCTTGTTCCACCATTAGCGCCTTCTAAATCTCCCATTGAAGCCCAACAACCTTGTCTTACTTTTCCTTAGATCTAGACCTTGTGAATGGCCTTCTTGGTGCTTCTACAGCTTTATCCTTGTCCATGAAGCTATCATTATGTCTGTGGGTCTTAAATTGATATTGTTGTGCTCTTAAATGATACTACAGATGCTTTAATTGATAATTCTCGATATTGAGCAAAGATTAAGTTTGTTTTCGTGAAAAAGTACTTATAGTTGAGTATTGGTGTTAGATGAGATGAGTAGATGTTGAGTTAAGATTGATTATAGTTGATTCTCTCTTGCGGGGACGTATTTACTTTCATTATCGAATCCCTTGTCGGCATAATGTAGTTTATTGTTGATCCCTTACTAGGATCTTTGGTATGATTGTTGCTAAAGGTATATAAATATACGGATCGGGTTACACGCCACAATAATATTAAATATGGATCGGATTGCACATCGCAATAATGTTATATTGGATCGGGTTGCACACCGCAAAAATATTATATTGGTTCGGGTTGCACACCGCAATAGTGATATAAATCGATTGGATTGCACACCCCAACAATGTTAAATGATAAGGGATAGGGTTGTGCGCCGCAACAATATTATTATTATTTTTTGGTAGATTTTGAATTGTTCTCTCATATTTCTATTGAGTTTCTGCTGGATTTGACACTTTACCCGT
Source organism: Nicotiana noctiflora (assembly GCA_032618575.1). Lineage (NCBI taxonomy): Eukaryota > Viridiplantae > Streptophyta > Magnoliopsida > Solanales > Solanaceae > Nicotiana > Nicotiana noctiflora. The sequence goes on from JASVEL010013043.1 coordinate 96,477, forward strand.
AGCATGTACCCCCGCGCATAAATTGTTTATTCCTATTTATTTTTTTGCTGTATATTATATAGCTGCACAGTTTATATGAACTTTGGTCCTAGCCTCGTCACTACCTTACCGGGGTTAGGCCAGGCACTTACCAACACATGATGTCGGTTGTGAGCAC